>SJVG01000188.1:0-52069 GCA_034774675.1 Scedosporium minutisporum
AAGGCAATTTCTAAGGACATGTGGCGTTAACACCCATCATGTTTCATTCTCCTCCTCCGTTCTGGAGAACTCTTCTTAGGTGGTTTCAGGCATACGTTGTAATCCGATGCTAATTAGAGCTGTGTAGTACTACTTTTCTCTTGTACGGACGGATAGACGTATGGTCCGTACAAGAGATATGTAGTCCTACACATCTTTAATTAGCATCGTATTACAATGTCTGCCTGCATCCACCGAAGTAGGATTCTCTAGTAAGGAGGAAGAGGAGGAAACATGGAGGTTACTTACCCCCAATGGTCGTAGTACTCTCGTTTGGATGGGATCGAGCGGCCCTTTTGCTGTGCTCGCTTCTGCGCTTTGAGGAATTGCTTTGCTAGCTCCCTGTTAAACCTCTCTTGCGCAGCGGTCGAGACCGCTGTCTGCACCGAGTTGTGCGCCGAGATGTGCGCCGAGTTGTCTGATGGGCAGAATCGCGCGGCGCCAGACTGGTGGAAGTTCTCGGCGACTGTTTTTAAAGAGAGGGTATAAGTTAGTTTTCCTTTTCTTCCGGATTTAAAACAGATTACAGAAAAGGAGCAGGAAAAAAAATGCAAAAAGAAGAGGAAGAAAAAAAAAAAAAAGAAAGAAACTCACTCCTCTCCTGCCCCGACATCCCCAATGTGCTACCAATGGACGAAATATGCCCAACCCTCAACGTCTCGCAGTACCAGCACGTACACTCCGAATACACCTCACCGTACTTCTTCTGATAAACCTTCGACGTCCACTCGAAGCCGCCCTGCAACACCGACGTCTCAATCTTGTCGTCGTGGTTGACAAACTTGAGGCACTTGGGAACCGTGTAGGCGTAGTACGTGCTGGGGCTCAGCTGCGCCGTGTGCCACGCGAGGTCGATGTCGAGCGTCGGTACGGCGAGGGTGTTGCGGTTGCGGGCCATGATGGTGAGGAAGCGGTTGTATTTGACGATGAGGCGCTCCATGGTGGCCCTGGCTGATGGGCTGTGTAGCCAGTCAATCTAATATCAAGAGTAGGTTAGACAGTCGATTTTAAGAAGAAAAGAAAGGGAAAAGAAACAAAAGAGAATAAAATAAAGCCTCGATGAAATTATATAGAGAGGAAGAGACAAAGACAAACCTTGTGCATCTTGTCGATAAAGATACCCTGCCTCAGCACAGCGCTCACGAGGTCTAGGGCAAATATCGAGCAATTACCATTATACCTGCTGAGCATCTTCCGAATCGCCATCCTCCCCTGTTTTGGGAGGAAAAACTTGCCAGTCTGAGTCCCAGCGATGCGCGCAATATTAGTCTTATCGTCCAAGCTCTTCCCGAATATCTCCCTAACGGGATCTAGATCCTGCGGCTGGTCCCGCGAATCCCACCCCATCCCAGGTGGGCGGAAGAGCTCTAGGAGCGGCGAGCGGAGAGAGTCGCGAATGAGATAGTTGGGAAATGCGTGCAGCGCCGGCTTCGTCGGTTCGCCGACGGTAGGAATCCCGACTTCGAGGTCGAGCTGCGTGCCGGGCATGGCGATCTGGTACAGGACCAAGTTCTTGACGTCGTTGATGAGCCGGCCGAGGGAGAGACGGTCCTTGGTGAGGGCGAGGCTGCAAGCGGTGTTGGGACACCACATGAACAACATGCCGTCACCATAACCTTTCCCCTCGAAATGAACGTCCGCTGGGTCTTGGAGGCCTTCAGGCCAGGAGGTCCAGGGGACGTGGCAGAGACCGCTGCAGGCCGGACACTGGATAACCTTGACCATGGGGTCGTGGGCATTTTCCCACTGTCGGCCCGTTCGGGCCGTCCATTGCCTCTTGGCTTCGTCGGAGACCCGGTAGTTAAATTCCGTGTCGATGGCCTCGTTGACGATTTTCCACGGTAGGCCGGAGAACCAGAGACTGCGGAGGCCAGAGCGCATACAGTCTTCGAGATAGCTTCGTGGATTGAGCATGTGCGTGTGCCAAACCATGAGGACGTCTGCGCCCGGCATGTTAACAAACAATGCAAAGGATCAAACTAGAAGGGAGAAAAAGAAAGAACGACCAAGAAAGAAAAAGAAAAAGGGGGGGAAAAAAGAACAAGAAAAATGAAACGACAATAGGAGCTTACCCAGAGGAATCATCATCACCTCATCCCACCGCAACCTTGCGGAATCCCCATCAGTAGAAAACCACTTATAGGCAGCACTGTCCTTGGCCTCCATATCCGTCATCGTCAACGGCCTCCCCCCAAAACTCTTCCACCAAGCCTCATACCGATCCACAGCCCTAGCGAGGTAAATAGCCCACCTCTTCTCCCTCAGCCTACTCAGCAGCCGCACATCCGGAATCCCAAAAGCCGGGTCGGGATCTCTGATGCCCCACAGCCCATCCGTAAACCCGACGTCATCTTTCAGGTTCCGAAAAGCATACAGGAGTTTGAGGTGCGCGAGACAAGTTTCCGCCGTAGGGAAGACGGGGGGCTCGTTGCTCAGCTGGAGCGAATCAAAAGCCGCGGTGATACTGACGGGCAGCGGAGGGGAACGGGTTAGGCGCGCGGGCGGTGCAGATGGCGCAACGGTATAAGCGGGGAGAGTGTCCGTCGGGTTGTTGCTGGAGGTCCTCTCGAGGAGCTCCTCGAGGGGGAGGTTGGCGAGAGTTGGGTCGATTTGGGGTTTGTCTTTGGAGAGCCTTCGCATCTTCGGTGAGATTGCTGGGTGGTGGGCTGCGACGAGAAGCTGTCCAGAAAATGAGTGGTGTCCTTGATGAACTCTGTAACTCTTCTAGGGCCCGAGTTGGGGAGCGAGAGAACCGGGAATCCTGGGAACCAGTTGGACTATATAGCTTAACGCAAAAGGGCTAGCGGAAACAAGGCACATATTCTCTACACAATTCAAGGTGGAGGGGAGGAAATTGGTGGCGTGGTCAAAGATTCCTATTTATCTACAAAAAAATGAGGGTATGAATAGGGCGATGCTGAAGATCGCGAGGTATCAAATGGAACCAGTGGACATGGCCTCACGTTGATGCAAGCTTCACTTCCCCCCCCCTCCAATGCGTGTCTCTCTTCACTGCCTCGGCGTCGGTGGAAGTAAAGAGCACGGTGAATCTCCCACCTCGTGCAGACGCCCTAGATCCATCAATGCATCAATCAAGTCGTGCTACTCGCCTGCGCCTCCTGCAACCCTTCCCGCTGTCATCTCATTGATGTTAGGCTTCCCAGTCAGCCAGACAAAACAGGGCTAGAGCTAGAGTTAATTTTAGACTGTCTAGGAACCTGGGGCGGACATCAATTGATCAATTGATCAAGCTGAGCTTAGTGGAGTCTTTTTCCTGTCGTCTCCAACCATCTGAACTATAGTATCAAGGGTCCATCGAAATCGTCCAGAACCGAGTTTCTGTATCGTTACCTCGATATATCCCGTGGGGCCGGGGGACACCACGCTAAAATAGTAAACTACGTACTAGAAACACCCTGGATTTCCTATGTTTCCCGGAATGTTGATGGCATGGATGATCATTGATCGCCGACCTACCCGAGCTGAACTGACTTTGGAGGCTATGGCAAGCGACCCATCCACATTGCATCGCGTCTTTATTGTTTGGGCCTCAAAGGTTGTCTCCACTCCTCTCGGCTTCCATTGTCTTTACCGTTGTTTCCCCGTCTTCTCTTCTCATCTCCTCATGTTCGATGGAGGATAGTGTCAAAGTACTTGTAGAACTGTAGATCAGGTCTAGTGGGAACCAAACCAACTCAGTAGAAAACGGCTCTTGTACCAAGGTACAAGTAGAAACCGTGATAAGAGCAGCAGGATTTGTGGCTGAGAGATGCTGGTGACACAGACACTCGTCTGTTTGTCCAAGATCCCCAGTAACCCGATCACGATCACGATCGCGACCATATTTGAATACGAAGGGGATTCAACGAGCCCCCGAGCTGTTACCAGCCTCATTGACCCTAAACATCAATGTTGTGTTTACATTGGATGTTTACAATGCTCTAGCTCGACCCGGTTGTGAATCCATCACTTCAACATGATAGCGTTAAATACCCACAATCCCGGAGTCGAATAAAAGTAATAGCTAAGGAGAACTTCCTCAATGGAAAAAAGTCAAGGGGTATGATATGGGCCTGCCAACCCTCGGGGGACCTTGGTCGAAAGTATGCATCAAATGCTTTGTTGGGACAGTGTATTCTCGTCCAGCCACATCACTGGGCAAGGATAGAAGGATTGGGTGTAAGTGTGATGCTTCCTTGCAGATTTGATCCTAGCCGACTTCGCGCTTAGCCGCCCGAGTAGATTAATGTACTTCGTGGAGTGCCTGGCTAGTGTTCTGGGCGAAGGGAAATACTCACCAGATCGCCGGCCTGATGGGGAAACAAGATAGGGTGTGCTGGGCCGAAGGCCGAGAGACTCTGAGGCTTGGAAACGTGCTCTGGTTCCTGGTTGGGATAGGTCCTCTGCAGTGCAGTGTGCCGGAGAGAGGCTTGGACTCAAAGGATCAAATGAGACCACCACCAGGGTCCACCCCGACTTTCTCCACAGACCGGCGCGGAATAGCGATTCTTCGCGTGTTCTAATTCCGCAGTCGGCATTAGCGCGGATTTGGGAGACGCTGGCTGCACTGCCTCGAGCACCCGACTAAGGATAGTGAACAATGGACAAAATGCACCTGTCGATTGCCGATGGTGGCTTGGCTGAAGTCTGGCGTTGATCTCTCTCAGGATCGGGGAGATCGGATGAAAACATTTTATAAAATATACCAAACGAATTTTCATTAATCAAGAACCATACGCTATGAAGACCAAGAAACGTACAAATCCTGTATAGATAGATCCCTAACTTAAATACGACCCGAACCGCGGTATCTCTCTATGTTGACCGGTATCCAGCGAAGTGTTTAAACCCAAGAGATCATCCATACCCTGTAAACGGTATCAAACCAAAAACAACCAAGCAAAGACGGCACATGCGAGCGAGATATCACTAAAAATCAAGGTATAAGGGTAGAAACAACCCTCAAAATGATAGCCAAAAAAGAGATAGACAAAAAAGGCGGGTATCAAGACCGTGCTAAGCCGCAACTCACTCTATATGTCACTCGACCTGTAGCAAGTTGCGCTGAATCAATCCTACAAAGAACCGTTCCTGATCCTTCGTCCAACTAGTACGACCATGGTATATGTTAATGCTGAACGTGACATAAACAAAACGGAAAGGAAAAAAATAAAAAGAGAAAACAGAAAGCAAGAACAAGAACGCAGAAACGGGCCCAGCCTCTATGCCTCATTACTACTACTTACACCAAACCCTGCTGCCGTATAAAGTCCATGGCAATCCTATCTCCCCCCTGATCCGCCGTCTGCATCCAATGCCACGCAACACACATCAGCGCCGGATCACTCCGCACATCCTCGCCAGCGCCCTCATCCCCACCACCGTGCTGCGCCCCGCCACCGGACGCCCTCGCCCTCTCCCTGTCGGCCGGGTGCGACCTCACCCCGGATCCGCCCCTGCTCGTGCCGCCGCCATACTTCTCCATAATGGCCTGCTTGAACACCTCGCGCGGCTTGGACAGCGGCATCGTCACGCGATCGATGAGCTCCGGGTGAGAGAGGTAGAAGAGGCCTAGCTCGCGCTGCGAGGCCGCGTGGCCCTCCTTGGCCGTGATGATCACCATCCGAACGGCGTCGGCGAGCGTGTATTTGCTCGTGATGGGCGGGGGGGACGCCGACGAGGTCGGCTGCTCCGATCCGTCGCTTTTCGAGGTGAGCGTGTCGGCCGCCTGCTTGCGCTTGCTCGTGTAGTGCTCGACCACGTTGTCGCTCACTTTGATCATGGTCTGGCAGACTTCTTGCTTCAGCCGCATCGCGGCGATACCGGCGTCCCAGAACGACTTGCCACGATCCGTCTTGTCTAGGACGGAAGGCGGCACAAAGGCGGCGATGAACTGTAGGTCGCGGAATAGCGTCTTCGGCCGGATCCCGGCATCTTTAAAGAGTGACAGCAGAACCTCCATCACCACAGAATCCATACTAACCCCGTTGGCGGCCGTAGACCCCTTGCCATCCAAACCGGTAGTACTGAACTGCCCTCCCGCGGCTGAGGTCGCTCCCGCCGATTGGATGTTTGATTGTGACCTTCTCTCCTTCATGTTGTCAATAGCATCTTCCAGCGGGATCTGCCGCACTCCTTGCTCCTCCATTGCCGCGGCCGCTGCCGCCTGTAGCTCCGAGCGCGCCAAGGCAAGTCGACTTCTCTTGGAGCCGCCGAGGGTTAGGGATGAGAGAATGAGATGCTTGAGCTCGTGGAGAGTATTAAGCTTCACGTAAGGGTTAGGGTGGATGGCGAACATGCGAAGGAGCCTCTGATACGCTTTCTTGTACGGGAAGTCCGGCCCACCACCTCTGTTAGACGTACCACTCCGCGCGGTAAGGGTATCGCTAGCGCTCGCCGTGGAACTCTCGTGTCCTTGACTTTGAGCTTGAACTTGCCTTGGTAGGGTCTCCGTGCCAGCGCTTTCACTGCCTGCCTTTCCACTGCCGGATGTCTCGCCCGCTCCTCGTAAATTACCAAAGCTCTTCTTCTTTTCAATGACCCTGGGCCGCGGGGATGGTCCGGCAGCTTTATCCTTCTTCGAAGACGGAGTAGAAGTTGCCGAAGAATTGGCTGCGGCCGCGGCCGCAGCTCTCCTCGCCTTTCTATCTGTCGACTCTTGCAAGTCGATACATTGTTGACCAAGATCGTCGAACCAAGCGTCAGTCTCGGAACCCCGTACAAACACCAGGTTTCCGAGATCGGACAGCAAGAGACTCGTGAGTGTCTGTCGAAGCTCCGCTAAGAACTTTGACTTCTCTTCGGATAACCGCTGTTGATACACGGTCTCGTTCGAAGAGGTCGCAGTCCCTGGTCGGCCGGTGCCGGTGGAATGACTGGTAATAGATGGCAAGGGGTTGTGGTATTGATGGGAAAATGTACTAGAGAGATTGGTGACACTAGAGGTCGGAGAGTGTGCCCGGGATGTTGCGTTGCTTGGAGACATGGTCGACTGGAACGGCGACCAAAATGTGGTCGAAGGGTCAATAGTATGCACCGGTGAAGAAGCGCCAAAGTAATCCTGGCCGTCAAGGATATCCGACAGGTTGGCGCTGACTCGCGAGAAGCTGAATCGTGAGGAGTCAAACGATTGCTGGCTCGAGTTGAAGCCCGATAGATTGCGTAGATCCCGCAGAGTCGTTAATGGCCGGGTTCCAGTGCCGAACCTCCTCTCAGAGTCTGACAGGATGCTGGAGGTGTCGTCTCCACCCCAGAAGGAATCCCTATCGCGTCCCGTAGCGCCCTTGTTGCTTTCGAGGATCTTCCTATCCCGCAAAAATAATTCACTAGACCAGAGAACCGGCGCGTCGACCATACTCTCCCCAGTTAGTTTGCCAATGCAATTGTCCACCTCAAGACAGAATCGGTGGATGCGCTCCTCGCCCCGGCAGAACCAAGACTCAATACCGTACTGCTGCAGCCACCTCATCGTCTTCTCTGCCTGATCGTCGCTCAACTTGTTTGGTCCGCCCTGCTCTTCCGTTGCCGCGAGAAGCTCCATGATCTGCGATTCAGTCCGGTAGATGTACGTCGTCGCGCTGGAGCCCCTGGCGTTGTTGGCCTTCATCCGCCATCGCCGCGGCAGGCCCATAGTTTTCAGGGCCACGCAAATGTTCCGGCTATGCTCGTAGGGCGCCGAGTTGTGCACGTCGGTGACGTACCACATCTTGTCCCTAAGCGCACGTAGCCTTTTCGACATACCATCGAGGTGGCCTTCGAGGCGTTCCTGGTTTTGTTTCAGCCAGACTAGCCAAGCGTCGTAATCCTCGATGGCAGCGGCCGACCGGCGGATGGAGTCCTTGGGGCCCCAAGAGAAAATGTTAAGGAGATGCGCGAAACCGTTTTGGCGGAGACTTGGGGACTTTAGTGAGCTGAGCTGCTGCAGAGTCTTCCAGTATAAGTGCGCCGATACGAAATCAGATTGGGCCTTCGACTGAGAAGAGGCAGCCTTAAGCATGGCCACTAGAGTTGAGGATTCCTGGTCTTCAGCTTCAGAGTTCCCAAGTGGCCCGGCAGCGCCATCTGTCTCGAGAGAGCTTGCTTGGGCATCTGTGCTCTCGCTCCGTTGGTAATAGGGATTTCGGCTACGGGTAGAATTCTCCGACGTGATGATCTTGTTCTTGTGCCGGTACTTCTTGATCCCTGTGGCGCGGTTGCTAAGCTGGGTCCTACTTCCCTCCGGAGCCATGGTTCGGGGGATCTCGTAATCCTGAACTAATTTGATAATGGAATCCCTGAGTTGAGAATACTCCTTGTCGAGCTCAAGTCCTTCTTCGTCATCATCCTCGTCGGTATCTGTAGTAGAAGAGCTCTCATCCTCGTCAGGATCATCGTCGGGATCAAAGGTCATCTGGGAGGAAAGGCGGCTTCCATCGGACGAAATAAACAAAACAGCCCATCTCTCAGCGCAAGGGTGGCAGGATCCATTCATGACTTCGAGCCCTAATGCCTGTGACATTTCATGCAAGGCTAGCCTCACCCGGTATCCGTCGTCTTCGTAGGTGCTTGTTCGATTAGAGGCGAGAGGATCAGCCACCGGTGGGGTGTAGCGCAGAGGAGTTCCCGTCCGCTGGTCGAGGCTCGATGGTTCCCTGGAGCTAGCGGCATCACTCATTACGGAAGATACACTATTGCTGAGAACGGATGAAGTATCAAAGCTGCTGCTGATGTTATTGCTGTTGTTATTGTTGTTGCCGGTGTTGTTGCGAGACGCGATCGAGACAGGCTGGGAAATGGTAGAGAAACCAGAAATGGATGGCGCCCCAGATCGGAAGCTACTCGAAGCACGAGACTGGGGCCGCTGCTCGGGATACAAGGCGTTGGCCATGGTTAGCAGGTCCGCAGGGCTGATGACCAGGTAAGGATGGACTTCCACCGTCTCCCTGAGCGAAGTCACAGACCGGGCAGGTAATAGCTTGGCGGCAGGAGTATAGGAACGTGAGCCACGAAGCTTGTTGAAGATGTTTTCGATATGCATTTGGATCTTGGAAGGGATGGAGAGCGGGGCCTTCTTGGTCCAGGACGAAAACTCGGCGACATACTGCATAGCCCTCATGGCCACCTGCCACAGGATCTTTTGTCGTCCATATTCGGTGATGTGGTACTCAGCCATCATGCCATGGCTTTCTGGATGGATGACGGCACGTAGAAGGAAAGTCTGGAAGAGCCATTTACAAACCAAGAATCTCCTGGTGCTGTCCGCAAGCTGGGGATCCAGCTGCTTGATGATTTCGTTTCCTAGCTCCAGGAAGCCTTCTGGAATTCCGGTGGCATCATCATCGTCGACTACTGCAAAAAGATCACCCACGGCTCGCTGGTAAAAATCCTCGGCTGCCGTGTTGCCTTCGCGCGCCCACCCGGAGATGTGGAATCTCGTCCCATGTTGGTCTTCGGCGCGAGCAAGCAAAAAGGCACCATCCTCGAGAATCTTCATGAGATACCATTCCATGTTGGACCTCCCGGACCAGTCTCGCATGGACGACCAGGTATTCAAAACAGAAAGCAAGAAAGGTTCCAAACCGGACTTGGCTTCCGAGATGAGTCTTGAGCAGGCGGCGGCCCAAATCTGGGTTCTCCTCCTATCCTCGGCGCTATCAGGGCCAGCAGAGTTCGCGAAGCAAGTGTGGATCAGGGCGGAAAGCGGATCGTGTCTCTGGAACGAGAGCAGGCGGCCCACCGTATTCGTGGTATGAGCAGGGTTACGGTTCGCAGTACTTGTGTTTCCACGGGGCGCAGGCGGTCGGCTGAGATGGGAGGGCAGCACGGACTCGATGGGTTCTAACCCCTGGTGGAAGCTTGTGAGGGCTGTCAGTTCAGAGCTAGAGAGAGAGCACAATCTCGCGGCTAAGAAATCCTGGTTCGCTCGGATCTGGGTCAAGAAATTCAAGAAAACCTCCCTGGCAGAAGCGGAGATGTCATTCAAAAATGGGACGAGAGAGCTGGGGGCACCAGGATCTGGCACAGGATTGTTAGTAGCACTCAGATTCTCGGCAGAATTGAATGCAGATGAGTTGAGTGAGTCCATTTCGGGTTCCAGCAGGGTGTATCGCCGCAGCTCGTCACAGCTCTTTCTCACGTCATGGATGGCATTGTACAGGGTCGCAAAAGTCTTCTTATCATCGGTCCGGAAGCAGTCCACAAGGTTCCTGTGCGCCATCTCCCCGCAGCGCGTTAGCCTTGCGGAGAGAGCCGCAGATATCAAACTCCTTTGTAGCCTTATCCTAGTGTTTGCGCGCTTGCGCTCCTGATATTTGCTTAGCCTCACTAGATGGGCAAGCTCCTCTAAGGTGGTCGTATCATTGTCTGGAACGGGATCGGGGTTCGTGTAGAGAGATAGATCGGGTAGGAGGGTGCTCGCAAGGGATGGAGCCGCCTTTTCTCGGTCGTGGTCGTCGGGGACCGACTCTGGGGTCTCGGTAGGCATGGGAGCTTCTTGGGACGGTGGAGTGGACGGGCGAGGGCGAATGGCGGGTTGCGCTATAATGGGCCGCCAGGAAGTAGTCGAAGGGTTCGGGGGCTGCAGGGACAGAGGTCTCTTCGAGCCATCATCGCTCCGGCGTGTCGTCGAGGGAGGGGCTGCGGTAGCTGTGATGGTGTCGGACGGCGCGCGGCTAGGGCTCCGCGACCCGAATCGCGGTTGCGACCGCCGCGGCGCATCGAGAGTATCTTCGATCAGCGGCGGGGTGGGAGGTCTAGCAGCTTGAGGTCCAGAGTTCGACGCGTCGGTAGGCTCTACTGGAATCGAGCTCGAATCAGCATGTTACGGTCCTCTTTGATCTGGCCAGGATTCGCAAGAAAGCCAATCCGTCTCTTCTATCAAACGTACGCGAGGACGACTGAATGCAGACGGGCGAGGACAATGAACGCTGCATCGAAATCATAATGCGCCCATAGAGTAGTAAGTGGTGGGGAGCGGCGTGATGTTGGGAGTGTGCCTTGCGCTAGAGGCCCGAAGTTAGAGGATAAGGTTTAGCTCTCCTGGCACGAGGGAGCAGTTGATCAACGGCGTCAACCGAAAGGTTATATGCAGTTGATTGAGAGCATATCAGCTTTCGGGAAAGGATTGAAGAAAAGGGGGGCCAAGAAGGCAGAAGAGGCGTTGGGCTCAAGAATGTTTTGTTAATGGAGCACGGAGCTGGGTAACCTGAGTGCTGGGGTATTCGGATTCCTGCCCCCCAGTCGCTCTGTGGGGAGGGGAAGGGGCCAGGATTGGGGAGTCAGGGCAGGAAGCGGACGTGGAAGCACTGAGGGGTAGAGAGGTTGGCCTGGCTCAGGTGAGCCAGCAGGGGGAAGAGAGTTGGCACAAAAGGTGCAAGAACAAGTTTCTCATGTCAGTTGTCTAAACCCCACTAGGACAATTTACTGGGGTCAAGGAGAAAAGAAAAATAATAGAATATCTCGGTGAGGGCAGAGAAATGGACGAGAAGAGAGATCTGCATGTAGATGTAGTTCGAGAGCCAAGGTGGCAAGAACGAGTTGGGGTTGTGGTGTTGTACCAGACCAGCAAGTTACAAGGTACGAGGTACTTCCCCCGCCCATGTCACTCACGATGCTCCCAAATAAGAACTAAAGAAGGGAAGTACAATTGTAAGACAGCACAGTTCAATGCTCAAGCAGGTTGCGACGATACGACAGATGAGCTGCTGTGCTGGCTGCAACTAGGGCCCATTAGCACTCGGAATTATATGCCAGCGTCAAGCAGCAAGGGCGCCAAATGAGTTGGCAAGTCGCACGCCACTGCCCTTTTCTAGACTACTCCGGCGTATCGATGATGCAGGGCAATTAAATGGGAATGAAGGGAGCGATCGAATTGTCAATTTCATGCCGGTACGTATCAGTTAGGTTCCATAGTTTGGTATTCGATGGTATTCTAATTGCTTGACAGTACAAGTTGAGTGAGACCCGGCAGCCTGGCAAGACGAAGGTTCATAAGAGGCCAGAGGAAGCAGCATGGAAGATCAAGATCCTAACTGGTCGCGATCTCAGTGGTGGTTGCGGGGTACAACACCACTGGGGCTTCTCTGCTCGAGTCTCTATTATAAAGCAAGGCAGGAAACATGAAGGATGACGACACCTGCTCGACTCTACTCCCTCTCCTTCCTCCCCTCTCTGGAGAAGCTGAGACGAGACGAAGAAAAAAATGATGGATTGCCACCGAGGCCCGGCCTGCCGGCTCCTCTGAGTTGTCCTTGCATGGCAGGGGACAGAACCACGTCCAGTGGCGGCTTGACAAGACAAGGACCCAGCCTGGCTAAGCTACCCCATCCGCCATCCCAGGCGAGACCCATACGAAAGGCCGTCCAATCTCCATCGTCCACGCCTGTCCGCCAACTCACACAGGCAGCACCAAATCATGCCTGTCCTATTTTTCCAATCTCCCCCACCACCTTTTCCTCTTCGTCTCTTCATTTGGGTCAACCGCGACCGCATCGCCCGAGCCTGGACCTGGGCGGACCGCATAACTGGCCAGTAGAGGCCCGTATATGAAGCGAATGTCCTTCTCTTGTCTCACACTCTTGACAAATAACTGGGACTTGGCAATGTTAGCCCACCCCTCCAAAATCGTCGCCCGATGGTTTTTAGGAAATCCATCACGTGTGTATTGCTCTTCTGCGGGTCGGATCGACGAGAATCCATGCATCCGGGAGCTGTTGGTATGCGGTCCTATCTTCCGTTGAGATACCCGTTGGGATCCTGGATGATTTCAGCTCATCGACACAGCCCCGCCTAGATCTCTTCTGGAATCTCCTTGATGATTGGAGAGAGATGGGGAGCTCACCGTAGTACCGGCCCAAAGGCATCTTCTGGCATCTCGACGGTTGGGTCAAGTGACCTGGCCACCTGGAAATTGCCTCTGCCCTTCGTTCTTAATGGCTGTTTATGGGAGATGTGCTGGGCGCTGACAGCTCGAGTCGTACCATCATCTCGGCCATGTTGCAGGGCTCTTCTCGTGGCCACTCTTTGGGCTGAAGTTTACACATCTCTCCCGGTAACTATATCATCGAGACCAGCTTCAGTCCTTCTTTGCCTCCACCCTCTTATGTCCCGCCCGATCTCTCAGCAACATGTCCTCTATCTAAGCTCGGTATTCCCGTACAGGCGTCACATCCTCTGCCATGTCACCAAGCCTAGCACTGCCCATTACACACACAACCTCATATAAGCTTTCCCCATCTTGCCGTGTCACCTCCGCTCACTCTCGTGTTCTGTAGAGCGCACTGCTGGTCCACACCCCCATTAGCCACGGCGCTACTGTAGGTACGGCTGATGGCCATGTGTTCTCCCGTCTATGGAGACCCTCACCTTCCCTCCTACATCGACGCCTATAAGAAATATATTCGGGACCCCCTCTATGGCTACACAAGCAGACACATCTACACTATGTATCTGGGATTATGTGCATGATCAGCTAGCTGTGCAAAATAAGGTAGCATTTCATAACGGCTCTGCTTATTCCCATGGATAGAGCTGAAGAGAAGCATAGATGACGTAGCAAGACGAGATGGGTTCTGTTATAGGGCTACGGTCATGCCCACGCGTCGATAGCAGAAGAAATATCAATAAGTCGAGGGATTTAACGGGAAGATGAAGAAGGTACAAAACAAAAGGTCTCCATTCAATGCACACAAGTTTCATACACAAGGGTAGCATCAAGTGCTCCCGTTTATACATATTGTAATGACTATAGTAACTAAACCTTCGCTGAGACAACGGACCACGCTCCCAACGTAAGGATGTTTTGATAACGGTTTCTTCCCAGTGACAATAGCCACATCATGCATAGCCACCGCCGCCAGCCCACCGAACCCTTAAAATGAAGAAAGAAAGAAAAAAGGGAAAGATGAAATGCTATCAAAACTCTGCAGTAACTTTTCTATGACCCGACCCGAGGCATGCCCCTGCCAACCCGACTCCCCTGAAAAGCAAACACCCTCCAGCACCCCTTCACCACCACCTTGCCAGTTGCGCAGCTTACTGCTTGTTCGCACGGAACCGAACATCTAGGAACTTGAGTGTCGTCATGATACTCGCTGCATCAATCTCGACGGCCGGCCGCCCCGGAGGCGTGGTTTCATCTTGGCGCTTGACAACCTTCAACTTAGGAAGCCAGGTTCCAATCTCCTCGAACGCTTGATCAAAGTTACGGTGGCTCGCGAGCGTCTTGTAGGTGTCGGCACAACTAATGGCGATAGGCTGGCTCTTGGTAGTGGTCTTGTTGGCGCTGCCGCTGTTGTTATTCGACTTGCAACAGCCGCCACCGGGACCGGCACCGCCACAGCAGCCGCCGCCGTTCTTGGACTTGCCTGCGCTGTTAATAGCTGCAAGTGTCCTACAAAACAGTCCAGACTGCGGGTCGGCCAAACATTGGGCGCAAGTTCCAGGTCCGCCAGGTCCGCATTTCGACGAAGTCGTCGGAGCGCTGGTTGGCAGCTTTTGCCTTTGACGCAACTTGATTGCGCCAGTCGAGGTAACCTCCATCGCCATGGGCGGTAGGAGAGTCTCGGGCTCAGGTGGAGGCGACAGACCTTGAGTTGGTTGCGTCACATGGCTTTCCTGAGAGAAGATGGAAGGGAGAGAGCTCGAAGAGTCGTTGCCCTCACCCAGGGAAGAGCCTGAGATGGCGGCCTCCGCGCATACGCAATACGTCCCGTCCTCGCAGAAACCACATGAATCCCTGGGAGGGATAGTAATCCGAGGCGTGAAGTCTATCGATAGTTGGCTAGGCAGCTGATGTGGCCTATTGATTGCGGGTTCTAAGGGCTCCTTCTTCTTGAAAGCGTTTGTAAAATCCGTCTCGATAGAAGTAATCGGTGTTGCCGAGGGAGCTGCGCGCAAACGCTTACCCGAAGGCCCAGTGTTTGATGGCGAAGATGATCGCTTGGGTTGTTGTTGTTGTGGCGGCGGAAGAGATGAAGCCTCGAGAGTCTGGAGAGTCTCCTCGATGCACTGGCAGGTTGTGCCAAGTGCACATTTTCCGCATGTAGGTTCCTGCACAGATCGTAGTGCCTCCTCTACGCAGGCACAGGGACCATCAGGCTGGCAGTTTCCGCAGGTGAGGTCCGTTGGATTGCTGAGAGGGTCTGCAGGATCGGGAGGGGAGATGATTTGCGAAATGGCAAAGGCTTGCATGGCCGTCCGCGTAACAGGCCGGCTCTCACTAGGGGAGCTGACTGCGGCGAGTTGCATTTGCGGTGTTTGGTTATATGGCATGGTTCCGCTTGCCATAAATCTCGAGGTGTGCTGGATACTAGAGAGATTATTGCCGCGGCTGTGGTTATTGGGGAAAGTAGACTCCGATCGGCGGCGAAGCGTTTCCGCCTCGCTCTCGACACGGATACGCTCCTGTCGCTCACGCTCGAGCAGGTTCTCGAGTAGAGAGCATTTCGAACGGAAAGATTGGAGATCGAGTTCGAGAACTCGGATCTTCTCCTTGAGCTCACGCTCAACCTTGTCACGTTCTTCGCGGTGCTCCTCGAGCTGCTCTTCGAGCTCGCCGACGCGGGCAGCGCGACGTTCCCGGAATGCTCGTTGCGCAGCGCGGTTCTGGGCCTTCCTCTTCGTCGGCGGGGTATCCGTAGCGGGCTTCCTTCCGGGTTTAGGTCTCGGGGGCACCACCCATTCCTTCGTGGTCATGGAGACCTTAGGAATGAGCTGAGGCGGGGGCGTCGGATCCGGGCTTATGACAGAGGCCATCGACATTTTGTTAATGCGTGCATTGGACGGCGATGCAGTCGTCGGCGAAGAAGAAGCTGAAGTTACCGGGTTTGGTCGGATGGATACCCGCGGGAGGAGTCCAGTCGAAAGAGTTCGGTTTGGTTTGATAGGAGGAGGTTGTGAAATATTGGGGGTTGAGACGGTGGTGGCGGTGGTAATAGTGGCCTGAGAAAGGTTTTGCTGGGGTGGACCGCCATTAAGTGAGGGGTTTCGGGGGCTCGGCTCAATTTTGGCCTGTGGTGGGCGTGGGCGGGCGGTGGTGTCGGAGAATGCCGCAGCCATTGTGGTGCTTCTACCCACTGCCTTTGCAGAGAGCCCCCAAAGGTCAACACCCGCCTCCGATTCGCCACAGAATTCGGTCTTCATGCACTTAAGACCCCTCGCAAGCCGGGGGATAAATACTGGTATACTTGATATTTCTTTTCTTTTCTTCCCGTGATCTGAGTGCTTGCGGCGGGCGTAAGCACGTCGGTATGGGATGTATGTGCAGCAGTGGCTGTACAATCCAGCTAAGGTCTTGGATGGCACGTCAAGACCTGTTCGGGGTCAAGGAAACTGAGAGATGACAGGCGAAGAGAAGACAGGGCCCGTTATCTTCTTCTTGAATCAAACGGCTAGGATATTTTGGTGGTGACAAGTGTTGGAGTGGTGGTAACGGAAAAGAGACGAAACCAAACAGCAAGGACGGACCCAAAGGTCGGAAGGAAAGAAAAGAGTATTTAATGGTTGAGCGAGAAGTCCGAGCAGAAAGGCCGGCTCAGCTGTGGGGGAAGAAAATTCTGGCTTGTGCCGAAGTGGTCTCAAGCCCGTCTTTTCAAACTTAGCCCTCAAAGTCTTGGTTCTGTCACCGCAGATGGATCGATGGGTCGATAATCTGACAGCTTCAGTGCTCTCTCCAAGCTCCGAATTGGGCTGACGCAACGCGGAATATAGACCGGCACAATGCAAGCATAAACGAAGTTTGTCGATGATGAGTGCGACCAAAGACACGGATGGAATTTCATTTCAAAATTGGGATGTTGGATGTAATTGTATCTTGAACAAGAGGCTCCGATCAAGGAGTCAACAGGGAACGACGACGGGGACGTGATCGGTTGGGGGGGTCCTCGACTGATTGATCAGATTGATAAGATTAACCAGCATCATCCAGGATAAGCCGGGTGGAGTGGCGCTGCGTCTGATTGGCTCCAGCCTGGTCCAGCCCCAGAATACTGCTCCATTGTCGGGAGCCGACCTGGAAAAAATTGCCCACACACTTCAACGTTCCAACATTGGCCCACCCCAACCTTTCACCGAATCCTCCAATCGCTGATGCTGCAAAAGACCGCCCATGTTATTAGATTACTTAGGCTCCTCTTGATTGCCTCTGGTGGCACTTTACGCGTTTTAAGTAACTTTGCGTGCGAAGGAATGTAGTGAAGTGCGTTGCGTGGGAGCGAGGTACAGGACGTTACAGTACAGATCGTACCCGGGATTGGACACATGGAAGTTCCCTTTTTCCTGTTCTCGGTTTGGGGAGGCCAGGTCTGGAGCTCGTCCTTGAGTCCATCAGTGGCATTGGCGGCCCCCATTATTCTCGTCAAACTTAGTTCATGAAATCGACGTGGGAGGCGGGTCCTAACTTTCGATTGCTGCAAGGTTCTCCTTCTGTTCGCTCGTCTTCCTGATCTTGTGACGGAACGGAACGAAAGAATTTTTTCTCGCATGAGCTCGGAAGCTCGGAGCTCGGTGATGCGAGGTCAACTCCACCGACTGCAGCAAGGTACACGAGTCTAGATGTGGAGGACTCATCCCAGTCGCAATGTGCGATGCCCCCAAGCGACCCACACACCTTTGGCCCTTGTTAAAGCGAGCCACCATCCACAATAAAGTAGATCCTCGTCCTATAGCCCTCCAGACTCTTGTGAGCTATCCACGACTTGATCGTCGCCGCGGGGTTTTTATTGGCCTTAAAAGCCCCAATTAGGCAACCGGTTTGTCACAGACCCTCGATTTATGAACCCCATTTTTTGCGGGATGAGAATCCTTCTCATGGTTCAGGGTAAGTGGCGTTCAGCCAATGTCGACCGATGTGACTCGTATCCCATCTATAGCCCGTTCCTGACGGGCAGGGAAATCAATTCTAACCCATGCCTTCACCCTCCTTGCGAGGGGGGGCACATAAATTGTCAATAAATCGCCAAGGCGCATCGAGAAAGGGCAGGGCATTAAGAAGTGGAGATGAGGGATCTCGGCAGGGCGGCTGTTGTCTACGAAGTAAAACATGAACGATGGTCGTACCAGGTGGGGGTCTCTTGCCATGAGTCCTCACTACTGTGCTGAGTTCTCAGCGAGCCCACCATTCTGAAGTCCTCCATGGAGCATGGCGTTGCCGATATCGCACCTTGATGGATAGTCGCTTGGCATTAACTTTTCGAGCCGGAGCACGTGAGACTTTTACCGTCAACAACGCATAAAATACAATTAAACGATATATGATGTAATGGAGACTGCCCCACAAGGAGCCAGAGTTGTCAGCGAGCTTCCAGCTCATCTCAAGAACCCCATCAGGACGGTATATCTGCAACCTGGATGCATTTGGGAAGCGCCCTAGTGAATGCGGGTGTCTTTATGCATATAGTATAGCCCCAGTATCCAAGATGTCGGGCCTCAAAATATCTACCGGCTTCAACTTGCCGTCGTCATCATCCTCTGAAGATGAGGATGCCCCACTCCCATTTCCAACAGCCCTTCCAAGATCCGACTTCCTCACAAAGGACTTCCAACCTGCAGAATACTTGTCGTCTCTCCCGCAAAGGCACCAAACACTTGAAGACCTTCGCGCCGAGTTGCGCGAGAGAAGCTCCGCTATCAGCGCAGAACTTCTGGAGCTTGTAAACAACAACTACACCTCCTTCCTCTCCCTCGGCAACGAGTTACGCGGAGGAAACGAAAAGGTCGAGGATGTCAAGGTGGCACTATTAGGCTTTCGGCGGGCTGTGGAGGAGGTCAAATCGAAGGTCGGCGCACGAGGCCAGGAAGTGGAGGCGCTGAACGGAGAACTCGGAGAAGTGCGAAACCAAATCGAGACCGGCAGATGCATGTCAGAGCTTGACGAGCGTTTGTCGGATCTCGAGCATCTTTTGGCCATAAACTCCCCTCCCGGGAACCCAAAAGACGATACCAATAGTCATTTATTTGACTCAAGCGACGACGACGAGGAAGATAGTGATGAGGACGACAGCGATTTGGAGCCCCATGTCGGGACCAGTCCCGCCAAACTTGCCGCCTATGTCCGAGATCTCATCATTATTGAACGGCTGGCAGACACCATCGGGCGCGAGACACCATTTGTGATACGAGCTGAAGAGCGAGTCGTCAAGTGCCGGAACACAATCTTGATAGATCTCGGAAATGCATTAAGAGCGGCAAAGTCCGCAGGTCCCCGCGCTCAGTCTAAGCTTCTCAAATACCTAGGCTTATATCGAAACTTGGGAGCTGCGCAGGAGGCGGTAGTAGCTCTCAGAAGCTCCAAGTGAGGGTGCAGGCGAGCAAGCGGGGAAAAAAACTTAACTAGATGGGGAGACACGTCTATTTTGCTTTTACGAGATACCAATAAATAGATAATCTTTAGGGTGATATGACATGGCTAATAGTGTTACAATGGATGTACAGTTCCCAACGCGATTACATGACTCCCGCCAAGTCCTCTTCCTTGACATTTGGATCCGTCGACTGGAACTTTCCGTTCAAGTTGAACCCGGGTCCGTGTGTAGAGCTCAAAACCACCTCGCTAACGGCCTTTTCAGTAAGATCCTCCAGAGCAGTGCATCGAGACTTGATTTCCTTAACCATAGCGGCGACGTTGTCCGCAACCATTCGAGGCGTGAAGCCAACCTCCCCAACGACCATCCGAACGACGCCCACGCGCTCGCGGTACTCACTAGCCCCGGATGTCATGGTCTTGCGGATGTTGTTCGTGACCGTACCAAGCTTGCGACTAGGCATCAAACCCTTGGGACCGAGGAGTCTGCCCAGATTCGCCTGCTTGAGGGCATTCTCACTGTCTTCATGACAAAGAAGACGTTCGAATGGCATGTCGCCGTTCCTTATTCTCTCGAAGACCGATTCTTCGCCGGCGACGGTGGCACCGGCTTGGAGGGCCTGCACGGCTATCTCGCTGCCCTCGGGACAGATAACGCCGAATCGTTCGCCCGATGTGATGGGATGAGGGAGCTTGATCGTATCTCGGACAACGGGACCGTTTCGCATGGTCTTAAGACGAATAGAGAGCTCGTACTTGACGCCAAGCGGCCTCTTGCCAACCTCGTAGGCTCGAAGATATCTAGGTGATGAAATATTAGGGTCTCGCAGGACAAGATGGTTCGAGGAATTCCTCAGTATAAGACTCACCGGATAGCATCGCATAGGGAAAATTGAGGGTATTCAGCAGGGTCGAAAGACTTGAAGTGCTTTGGCAGCTTCTTCTTCTCGGCCTTTTTGCTGCTTCCCGCTTTGCTTGCCGTCTTCTTCTTGGATTTTCCACTCGCATACCGGACTTGAGTGATTGATGGTATGAGAGTCTGGCGAACTTGGGTGGCGAGAGGACGTTGTGTGCTCGAAATCGTAAGCCTTGCCATAGAGGCAAGGCATTGGTGTCCAGACGCCATCGTTCGTGTACGTTGAGGTTGGCGTTAGAGGGCGTGGTACATTTTCAATCGAGATCTTCAAAAGCTCTTGGTGGTCTGCTGTCGCGTTTTCGAAGAAATAATTATTCGCTCCTTGGAGCTCAGGCAGAAAATTTTCTTATCTTATCGGTGCTGACAACACCTCGATTGACTTTTCCTTTGTACCTTGACCAATTTACCCCGCCATCAGCAAGAACTTCTTGTTTGACTCGAAATCAAGCACCCCACTCGCAAAAATTCCCATTCAGTGTGTGATACGAAGGTGATTATCGAGTCATTGATTGTTGCAATTCCGAAATTCCCGACTTTCAAAGCTATATATTGAAGTCGAAGATTGTCTACGGTTCATTTGCGCTCACTTTCGTCTCAAAATAAGTTACGGATTGAGTCATGACCCCAGACGAGCTCCAAGCCCTTGTCCCCTCCCTTGCGGGGGACTTCAAGTCCATTGATGCCCACCTCCGTGCACTCGACAAGCATCTTACCCTCCGCTCATACGTCGATGGATATACCCTAGGAGACATCGACACTAAGATCTGGCTTGCGCTTCGAAGCAACCGGGCTGCCCTCGGATTCGTTCGCAAGGGATCGCTCGCCAACCTGTCACGATGGTTCACCTTCGTCGAGAAGAACCATCCTGAGATTCAGGAAGAGATCAAGTCCGCCGAGGCAGCGAAGGCGGCAAAACAGGCTGCTGCTGGAAAGGCCGGCGGTAGCTACAACATCACTCTTCCTGATGCGGAGAAGGGTGTCGTTACTCGATTCCTGCCTGAGCCATCGTCCGTCCTAACCCCCATCCGAACTCATTCTCCCTCGTCCCTTAAGATTCCGAGGCTAACGGTAGCAGTGGATATCTTCATATCGGCCACGCCAAGGCCGCTCTGCTCTGCGACTACTTTGCCCACCGCTTATACGACGGCAAGCTCCGTCTTCGACTCGACGATACCAACCCCGCTAAGGAAAGCGAGGAATTCCAGGATGCCATCATTGAGGACTTGCGCCTAATGGGCATCAAGGCCGACTCTCTGTCTTATACCTCGGACTACTTTGATTACCTTTATGACGAGTGCAAGAGGCTCATTAGCGAGGGCCATGCGTACGCAGATGATACCGACACCGAGACGATGCAGAAGCAGCGGTTCGACGGTATCGAATCTCAGCGCCGAAACCGATCTGTCGAGGAGAACTTGCGCATCTTCGAGGAGATGAAGGCTGGCTCGGAAGAGGGGCTTAAGAACTGTATCCGTGCGAAGATTTCAATCGACAACCCGAACAAGGCCCTGCGAGACCCCGTAGTCTACCGATGCAACCCCAACGACACTCATCACCGAACTGGCAATACGTGGAAGATTTATCCCACATACGATTTCGCGTGCCCAGTTGTAGACAGCCTCGAAGGTATCACACACGCGCTAAGGGCCACCGAGTACACGGACCGCAACCCTCAATATCAATGGTTCATTGACACCTTGAAACTTCGCACGATTCATCTTTGGGACTTCTCGCGACTCAACTTTATCAAGACCTTCCTTTCCAAGCGCAAGCTTGCGAAGCTCGTAGATACCGGCAAGGTTTGGGGATGGGATGATCCCCGTATGCCAACCATCAGGGGTATCCGCCGTCGTGGTATGACGATTGCGGCTCTTCGAGATTTCATTATCAGGCAAGGCCCGAGTCGCAACATCTCTCTCCAGGATTGGAAGTCGTTCTGGGCCACCAACATCAAGGAAATCGACCCTGTGGCCCCTCGTCACACTGCTGTCTTGAAGAAGGACATCGTCAAGGTAACGCTAACCGGCAAGGAAGCGCCTGCCGAGCCCTTCAAGCAGGACAAACCCAAGCACCCCAAGAACCCGAATATTGGCACCAAGAAGGTCACGTACTCTTCGCATATCGTTCTTGACCAGGCCGATGCCAAGTCCTTCAAGAAGGATGAGGAAATTACTCTCATGTCCTGGGGTAATGCGTTTGTCCGAGAGATTGATTCCAGCGATCCTATCAAGACCCTTACTTGTGAGCTGAACTTGGCTGGAGATTTCAAGTCCACTGAGAAGAAGATTACTTGGCTGTCCAGTGAGGGTACGACCCTAGTCCCGGCCGAGCTCTGGGAGTTCGATTACCTCATCACCAAGGACAAGTTGGAGCCGGACGATGAGCTGGAGGACTGCCTCAACCCAGTGACTGAGTCTATGGAGGAGGCATTGTGTGATGAGGGAGTAGCTCTCCTTAAGAAGGATGATATCATCCAACTCGAGCGCCGGGGCTTCTACCGGGTTGACAAGGGCCTTGATGACTGGAAGGAGGGTGAGGCCAAGCGCGTGGTTCTTTTCGCAATTCCCTCTGGAAAATCGAAATAGATGGGAACCAGGACCTTTTGAGATTTGCAGCATCTCGCCCAGCTGTTTGACTAATCGCTCGTGTTCTGCTACCATGCCCGGCCTAGCACTGGGGATAGTCCCGGAATTGCTGGAAACAGTTCGGCCTAGATTAGAGGAGCCACCCTGCATACGAGGGTACTCCTGCTCCTTCACAAGAGGAGGCTTCGTCGATCCGTGGCTTTTTCTTTGGCACACCTCAGAGCCCTCGTAAGAGGGATGCAGAACCGTCCAAATGTCAGCCAGCCAGAGACCGATTTCGCGAGACAGAAATTATTTACCAAGACGTAAATAGAAGAGAGAAAAAAGTTTTCCTTTTTGAACTCATAAATCTAAGTACAGTGTACAGAATTTAGACGAGACTATTACTAAATGTAGGATAATCCCTCCCGTTTACGTGATGCTACTCCTGGTGGCACTTCCGAGAACTCGGAAGCTCTACTACCTATCAGGACAGACTAAGTTACTATTCAGCCTCGACTTAAGTCTCTAGGCCTTAGGGCGATCGTTGACGACTGCGTTTATACGTCAGATTTTCTTAGCATTCCCTAGATCCTAGGTACGAGGAGGTCGATAAATCGGATGGAGAAACGAAGCTCCGTCATTTATGCAGTGGCTTGTAGCGCTTGACCTTCTCGTACGCTTAGTAGGAGAAAAGGTCATCACCGCCGAAGAAACAAGAAAAAGATTGGGCGAGCAGAACCCTTGATCACGACGGACTGGCCGGCCACGTCACCTTCGGCTAGGAGAACGCGCAGGAGCAGAAACAGTTGACGGCCATAAGCTCGGAGCGGGAGAGAGAGTCTTGATTAAAGGGATTCGGCTAATGAATTGGTGAAGGCTAATCGAGTCTTTCACATCATCCCGGGTTCCTGGGCTGACAAGCGAGACGGACGGTAGCTTTGTCGATTCATATTCTACAACGAATATCGTCGACGAAACCCCCGGAACAGGTGTCTTATCAAGCAATATCTACTCACATCTCGTATCAGCAGCTGGCAGCTGCAATTTTTATTAAGCGGCGATAAAAGTAGGGCATGCGAGAACGAGTTGAAACTTTATTGTCGAGCCCACTCACAGCTATCCTTCCTGTCCCGTCCCGGTTCACGACATGGCTAAAAGCGGGTGTAAATTCCTGGTTCAACACGGGAGGCATGGTGTGGGAATTCTATGTAGCCTTTGGGTGATTACCCATGGCATAGAAAAAGAGGCTGTTTGGCTTCGGGAGGTGCCCAGGCGAGGAGCGTAAAGGGCAAGAGTGTGTCGTGTTGGTGAATTTGACGTATGTTTGCCCAGGCGCCATCTCGAGGGAGTGACACAACAGTCCGGACTGAGAACTCCTTCGACTAGACTTACGGGCTCAGAAGACCTAGCTGAAGTAACTAGAACCGAAGAGAGGAAGTCCAAATAAAAGGAAGAAGTTGGAAAACTTAAAGATGAACATAGGGCGATTCTCCGAGGTTGACCTGGCAGCCATCGAGAAAAAAAACAGGCACACCTGGAAGTACTCAGACAAATCAAGGATTTTCCATCACCCAGAACCTTGGTACGACAGACTTGTTACCAAGGTATTATTTCTGGTGCTAAGGGTGGTTGAATTCAATATTAGGCTCGGGATTGACTATAAATAGGGAACAACAATGAGGATAACTGCTACCGACACCGACACCCGGGATTGGCCGCATGGCTCTGGCGGAATCGTATTTACCCTGAAAGCGGCATCCCGTGTAGGTATATACCCAGCATGAAAAGCCCGGTCGACTTGGAGGGTTGCCTTGACGTTCAAGAGGCTCAGGAGCTATCGGCAGGTTTATCCGAACCACATCCAGCCTCATGCTCGCGCTGTGGTGAGGAACTACTTCTTCGTGGCTCCTTGGCCATTCTAGAGGGTGGATGATACCGCGTACCTTGCATGATTGCAACGGTATGTAGCTCTATGTTCAGTGTAACCAGTTCCTCGGTGATGATATGGTGACAGCTCCAGAAAACGGAAGGTGGGTTGTTTTGCAGCTAGTTGGCCAAATCAAGGGATAACATCCAACATGCCAATCCGATCTTCATACGGTCTGATTCCATTGAGCGAGCCAAGAATCTATCCGGGGCATGTAGCCCTCCGATTTTGAACAGCGCCAATTAGTTTTATGTCGAGGAACAGAAGACCTGCTTCCCTTGGCCTTCGCCGTTCAGCCTGCTTATCGTTGCAGGAATCTCTGAGAGCAATGCGAGCTACTGCCGTCGAGGTCGTGCACCTCGGTCTAGGCTATTTTCTCCCTGACAGATGCATGTACTTCGATCGGGCATACGCACACGCACATGCGATGGCGGGTGGTAAAATAGCTATAGATTAAGACGTGGCTACTGGCGTCGTTCTAGCAACCTGCACTAGTGATCCTGCATATCGCAGTCTCCCTATGAATCTCCGACCCTCCTTGAGAGTAAGATTGACTTGGTCTCTAAGACGGAGCCATTTCCTATCGGGGAATGATCATGACGAGAAGCCGGACTGCCAAAGGGGAAGGGCAGGAAAAATCAGCATCTCGACTAATACAGAATAACCGGTGAGTGATTCCATTGTTCCTCCTCTGAGCCAGTTGAGCCGGGCTTACATCCACTCCATGGCTTTCCATGTTTTAGTCTTGTAAATAGAGTCTTGGAAAAGCTTTCTATAGATGTCATGTCCACGGCACAATATAGCAGAAAAGATATTGAGGCAATATACACATCCAGAATTTCAGACGCGGCGCGGTCTTGGCGAGAGGGACTCTCCCCGAAAACAACGGATCCTAAGTGGACTGAGTGCTATTTTCGTCATCGGTCAAGCCTAGTCACTCTTGAGTTCCCGATCCAGGAAGGGGCAACGACCTGGTTAGCCGAGAGAAGGTTTCTCAACCAGGAATTGATAGGGAGGGAAACGTCGATGCCGATGAGGGATTTGAGGACCTTGCCGATGTATAAATATCTCGATTCACATACGTCTAAAAACGAGCAGGCAGGTACCCTTTTCCTCTTGGATTTTCCATTGCTATAATCATCTTCCTAACAAGAGACCAACTCTTACTTCACTCGTTTTCCCTTCTCTCTCATAAGGTTCCTTTTCGTCTTAGCCAGAACGCGTAACATAATAGTAATACTTCATATTTCTTTCTACTACTAAGTCCCAACAACATGCAGACCACCACCCTTGTCCTCGCGGCTGCTGCAGCCTTCTTTTCCCAAGTCTCGGCTGAGCCAGGAAGGACACTAACAAACTGGGACTGGTAAGTAGGAGGCCCAGGTTTCCTTCCAACACCAAAGCTGACAGGTTCAAGCTGCAAACCCGCCTGTGCATGGAGAGGCCTTCTCAAGGGAGGTGTTAGGTAGGTTCTTTCAGTCAACTGACTAGACTCGTTTACTGCAATCTGCCTTCGTGGCCTCGCTGACAAACACCGTAGCGGCCAAGTAATGGTCTGCAACAAGGACGACCAGCCCTTCAGCAATGACCTCTCCAACTCAGTTCCTACCTCCTGCGGCGATACTGCAGGCTCCAACCAGGGCTACCTCTGCTCGGACTACCAGCCTCGTCCAGTGGCTGAGAACCTAGCGTATGGCTTCGCCATTACAGACGGCATCGAGAACTGCTGCAAGTGTTACGAGCTTCAGTGGACTGAGGGCCCTGCTGCCGGCAAGCGGATGCAGGTGCAGGTTATTAACGAGGGCGGAAGCGTCACGGACGGCAGGAGGGAGTTTATTATCCTCACTCCTGGCGGTGGTGTTGGACCTAACGCCCAGGGTTGCGAGTCCCAATTCGGCTTGGACTGGTATGTCTTGCTATTGTCGCTATTCTCTTTGGCATGTATGTGGTAATAAAGCGACTAACACAAATTAATAACAGGGGCCGACAATGGGGCGGCGTTAGCCAAGCTTCAGACTGTGAGTCTATCCCCGAGAGGATGCAAGCCGGTTGCTACTGGAGGTGGAACTGGGCTCGAGGCGATGTCAACACTTGGGGCATCGACTATCATGAGATCTCCTGTCCCGATGCCCTCACTAGCATCTCTGGCTGCCGTGCTTGAGCATTTGGACATCTACACTGGAGATGGCTATTGGTTTTCGTTTCCCTTTTCTCATTTATTCGCAAGAAAAAAGTAATACGGGGTGGAATAGTTGATGGGACAATTGGATTTGTGCACGAGGACTCCGACTTAGGTTTAATTTTCTTCACGAGGGTGGTTTTAGGCCAGTATAAGGTACAATTAAACCATGGAAAATTATGACAAAATATGGAGTTTATTCCAGAGAATTGTATCGTTACTTAGAGTAAGAAGAGCTCGTCTTCACAACTCTCAGTAGGTGGAGGAAGCCTGTGTAGGTGTAGCTCGACTTCACTGCGTGAGGATACGGCTGGTTAGGGGACCTGTAGGGTTTCGTAGAAATAGCTTAAAGGCTTAGCCCAATATAAGTACCCCTTTAGAATTCCTTAAAAATTTCCCGCCTGCAGCGGTTGCCAGACTGCTTCACCTTCGGGCTTTTCCAGGTTCTCGTGGTTGATGTTCGGTGAGGTCGGTGTAACGAACGAATTCACCGCCTTCCGTTTTCGAGTGCCCCGCTAAGCAACCGCCAATTTTCTGCCAATTGTCAAAGAAAATTTCCGTCCACCGCCCTCAGATCGACGACAGCACCTTAATATTTCTTCTCCCTTCGCATCTTTGACACCAATCGAAAACCAAGAGTTAAAACAGACAAAATGGCAGCGAAACCCACAAAAAAGCGCGGCCTCGACGGCGCCGCAGCCCAACCGATGAAAAAAAGAAAGAAGCAACCCGCCCTGGAAAGCGAATCCGAGGCGTCGGACGAACCCCAAGATTTCGATGCCGTCAACCTCCTCGATTCAGAAGACGACATTGAGAATGCAAAAGTCGACGATGGCGCCGCGACGGACTCGGACTCTGCATCGGACGAAGAGGCCCCGAAGAACAAGAAGAACAACCGTTCCGCGAAGAAAGTAGCGTCCAGGCAAAATAAGGACGACGACTCGGATTCCGATTCCATCGACGACTGGGACGACGAGCCCGACGTCATGGACGACGAAATAGCGACAGCAGCTCGCGAGAAGAAGCCCTCGAAGCGAAACGACCCATCCGCCTTCGCCACATCGCTCTCGAAAATTCTATCCACGAAACTCTCGACGAAGAAGCGCCAAGATCCCGTGCTCGCCCGCAGCGCGGAAGCTCAATCGGCGTCTCGCGCCGCTGCGGACTCGGCGCTCGAGATCAAGGCGAAGAAGCATCTCAAGGAGGAGAAGTTAAAGGCCCTGGAGAAGGGTCGCATACGCGACATCATGGCACCCGATGAGGGTAGCGGGAGCACGGTGGCTGATGTGTTGGATGAGGAGAGGAGATTGAGGAAAGTTGCGCAAAGGGGTGTTGTTAAGCTGTTTAATGCTGTGAGGGCGGCGCAGGTCAAGGCCGCTGAGGTGGAGAAGAAGAGTAGGGATGACGGTGTTATCGGGATGAATAGGCGGGAGGAGAAGGTGAATGAGATGAGTAAAAAGGGATTCTTGGACTTGATTGCTTCGGGAGGAGGAAAGTTGAAGAAGGGTCCGCTTCAGGAGGCTTAATGCGGAGCCCCTTTGTTTTCCTTCATTTGTGTGGGTTTTTGTTCTCTGGATGTGAGTTACAGACTTTTGCATGCTATGGCGTTCAAGGATCTTGTTTTAGAGGAGAGAGAAAAGTTATGAACAGTGGAGTATTCGTGGTATATTCATCCGCTCCTTGCACTCCAGTATGCGAGCCGTCTATTTTGATTCCCCCTTGATTTCATAATGTAGTGTACAAGTATATGCCAGGCCGTAAGAAACTGTCACGGCATCCATGATGAGAGTTTTTATGATACATACCAATCTGCTGGATCTGTTATATAAAGGCCACCCTGCTTGGCTCGCTCTCATGGCGCTCCCTTGGCGCTCCCTTAGATTCATTAAAGTATGAGCATGTTGGTGGTGGAGTTTAGTTGAAGTCGCTGGCCTGAAGGTTGCGGGTCATGGCCGGGAGCTTGACCTTGAGACCGTCCAGCTCCTTGGTCATCTTGACCTGGCATCCTAGCCTGCTTGTTTCGGTAAGGCCGAAGGCGAGGTCCAGCATGTCGTTCTCGTCATCGTCGGGTTCGGGCATGCGGTCGTAGAACTCTTCGTCCAAAACAATGACATGGCACGTAGAGCATGCGCAAGAGCCTCCACAAGCGCCTATTTTCCGGAGAGGAGAAGAGCATTAGAGAAGTCCTAAACTAAAAGTCCGAGATATCGGGGCGGCGAAAAAGCCGAGACCGCGGCGGGGAATCGGAGGAGAGGGCGGAGATAGCTCAACGGGGCTGACTCACCTTCCATTTCGAGATCGTGCGCTTGGGCGATATCGAGGAGGTTGTCGCCTTCGCAAACAGCAAGCTTGACTTCCGTTCCATCCTTGTCGATAAAGGTCACATAGAGCCTAGTAAATCATGAGTATACTCGCTCAAGAGAGCGCATGCAGCCGAGGGCGCCGGTTTGAGATATGACAGGGGACGTACTCCTCGCCAGGCTTAGGTGGGGTTATATGACCATGCGATAGGGAACTAGACGTCGAGAAGCCTCTAGTGGTCTGGAAGATCGAGCGCCGAGGGTGCCTCTGTATAGCATGCCGGGGAAATTGAGGCGTCCGGGAGCTCCACATTGTCGCGGATCGAGCTTGGAGCTGTTTGGAAATTAGTAGTGTCGCGCGAGAGGAGGAGGCGAAGAGTCGCTTCGCCCCCAGACGGGAGGGGAGAGTTCGTAGGGAGGTCATCGCTATGGTTTCGAGTCGAGCAGATGGCGATGTCGGAAGTAGAGGGGTATCGATGGGTTGGGTTGGAGGAGATGCGAAAGGTACAAAATACAACCAAGTCTATCGTCTGGGGTACGGGTTCCGGCGGGTTAAAGAGTGAGGAGAAATGCAAACCCAAAAACAAAAAGAGATATAAAATAGGGTGACAGATGTATAAATAAGAGCCGAGTCTAGTAGTGGCCTGGCCTGAGGAGAAGGGAAGGAATGCTCTTTCTTGAGCACGAGGAAGGTGCTAGCTTGGGGATTAAAGTATTATTTTTGACGAGACTGGATCGCCGCGGGAAGAAAAAAAAAAAAAAAAGGTCCAATTCAATCGCAAGGAATCCTACTGGCCTGTGAGTCCCTGTAGGAGAGCTACAAAGACTGAGAGGTCACTGTAATCACCGAGTGTTTATTCGCACTGTATTTCCGTCCGCATAACGAGTCCCGACCAGGAGAGTATTATGGCTGTTTGATTGGCTGGAATGGACTTGGGTAGGGAAACTTCCGCGGATTGGAACATTTTCATCACCGATCGCATGAACTAATCTGAGCATAACGCACTGTGTCGCTCTCAGTGGGCTCCAAGTGGCGTGTGCCAATGACGCGTGCTTGCCAGGTGGATTTGATCAATAATTGCACCTCGAAATTTGGGAGGAAAGAGCCATTCTCCCTCTTATCCATGTCGTGATATCTGAAATCGTCCCCAACCGGGAAACACGGGAATGACCCATCCAAGCATGCCATGTTAAACTAGCCGATTCTCCAAAATGTCTTCTTCATGGTCCCTGGGCGAGGAGGAATACTCCGCGAGGCCCTACGTCAAGTCCGCCCGCCGCTCTCTCCAGATACCTGATTTAAAAACCGCCTCCACCTCCTCCATACGCGATGATTTCTCGGCCCCGTGGAAGAAGTACGAAGATTACTTAGACAAAGAATCTTCGACACTGGGGAACGTTCAGCAGTTGATTGATAGGCTGCTATGGAAGTACCTTTCCGTCCTGACGGCGCAGCCCTTTGAGGTCGCCAAGGTTCTGCTACAAGCGAAGCTGGGCGATGATCCGGGATCGCTGGCCGCGCCCACGCCGGCCCCGGTGCAGCCCGCGGCCAAAAGTGTAAATGCGAGAACTGTCGAACCAAGTTAGCACTCAAATCAAGTATGCTCATTGTTCTACCATAGTACCCCGAATCCGATCCAGGCTCCGACTCCGATGGCGAGCCCGCATATTTCACCACCAACTTCCCGTCTACCCCATCCACATCCAAGGGCCGAAACGCTTCCCCCAGGAGACGCCCGTCCACACCAACTACGCCATCTCCGCCACCCCGACCTCCGCAGCATCAACTTCAAATTTCCAGCTCTGACTCCGTTCTCGATGTTATAGCCAAGAATTGGAACAAGGAGGGGGTCTGGGGCACGTGGAAGGGCACCAATGCCACTTTCCTCTACACGGTTCTTCAGTCGTGGATAGAGAACTGGTCGCGCAGCGCCCTGGCGGCGATGCTTAGTGTGCCCGATATTGGGGTGGAGGAGGACATGCTAGATGCCTTTACGAGATCTCCCCATCCGTGGACGACGCTCGGCGTTGCGGCAGCGGCGGCGGTGATTACGGGACTACTCCTCGCGCCGCTGGATTTGGTTCGCATAAGGTAAAATTTACAACGGCACATACAACCTGTATTTCCAGGGTGCGGCAGAGACTAATGATTTGTGAAGGCACATTTTGACGCCTGCGTCACGTCGAACCCGCGGGCTATGGGCAACTTTGAAATCTTTGCCGTCGTACATGTGCCCCTCAACCCTATTTCTACCGACGGTCCTACATTCGCTTGTCCACCCAGTTCTCACCATCCTCGCACCCGTCGTCGTGCAATCCAAATTCAAGCTCGACCTGAAGCTTACCCCCGTCGCATTCTCCATTTCGAAGTTCTGCTCCGCCTCCGCCGCGCTCTTCGTCCGCCTTCCCCTCGAGACAGCCCTACGCCGGGCTCAGATTTCGGTATTATCCGCGCGGCCATATCTTGCGGCGTTTGATGCCAAGGAAACGTCACTCCAAACAGTTGTACCCGTTGGCCCGTACTACGGAATCATGGGCACCATCTATCATATTGCCGTCGAGGAAGGATCGCGGGCACTTCCTCCTCGCGTGGCTCCTGCCGCGACTAAGCGCCGCCGGCCAGTTGCCGAAACAGTATACAAGCAAGGACAGGGCCTTGCAGGTCTTACGCGCGGATGGAAGATTAGCTTTGTTGGTCTCGTCGGTCTCTGGAGCGCCAGTGTCCTCAGCAATAGTGAGGATGAGTTCTTTTGAAGGAGAAAAAAAGGTTTAAGCCGACTTGGGCCGTGGGAGGGGAGTGGAGAGTGATGTATAACTGATTTTGTGAGGGGGAGCATAGAATAGAGAGGCAAAAAAGGAACGGTCATGACTCTTATGTGTTGTATAATACGAGCAGAATACTGCTGTCTTTCGAGTCCCAAGATTTTGAGCGGCTGGTTTCTTTCGACGGCGTCTATGGAAATAACTGGGCTTTGATGACAGTCTCCTCTCTTTTTCTCTCTCTTCCCCTTTTTTTTTTCTTTCATTTTCTCTCTCTTCTGAGATTTTTCTCCGTATCTTTGTTAGCAATGCAATGATATCCCTCTTCTTGGATTTTTGGGCTTCGCCTGTGTCCGCTTCGAGTCTCCGTCACATAATCCAGAGTCGATGTGTTCCATTTCTTCTTGGAGTCATCCTCATCTCGTATTTTGATGCTTCGAGCTCAAAGAGTTGTCCGCGGCTCCGGCGCCAACCAGTAGGCTCGCAATATATAAGTGCTGGTTTTCTTGGCAAGTCACAGCCCGGCCTCAATGACGGCTGGAGATGTTGGCAGCGTCGCATTTTAAGATTGCAAGGAGCGTCTTCTCGGATGAGAGATTGGCCGTATTACGATCGTCCCAATCTTGGTCACATTTGCGAGCGATCCTCTTTGACGTAATTTTTCAATTTTCTAATTGAAGATTCAGAATAGTATCGTGAAGACCAAATCTCCTAAAGTTCGATTTTCTAAAATTCATCTAATACATCTTGATCAATCGTACTATCGGCCGGCACTCAAGATCGCGCGTCTTCAAGCAAGCAAGCGACAGAAGCGACGATGGCACCACCGCTAATACACCACGCCTTCCTCCTCTTCACCCTCCTCTCACCCCTCACAACCGCAAATCCCCTCCAAGATGCACGCATCCGCAACAACCAAGCGCCATCGCGACCCAACATCCGCCAAATAGCCCCGACCCCCCTCGCCCTCTTACCCCGCCAAAACGCAGCCAGCACCTCCTCCACGAAGACAACATCCACGCGCTCGACCAGCACAAGCCTCGTCCCCGAACGCGTCACCGTCGCCGACTACTCCTACCTCGGCTGCTTCCAGGATGGCAGCAACCACATCCTCACCGTGACGTCAGAGTTCGACTCGGGCATGACGCCCGAGCTCTGTCGGAACTTTTGCCTCGTCGCCGAGTGCGGCATCTTCGGGCTCAAGGAGCAGTATAGCTGCTTGTGCGGGAGGCAGGTTGAGCCGTTCGCCGCGAGCGCGCCGGAGGCGGAGTGTTCGGGGGCGTGTAGAGGTGCGAAGGGCGCGCTTTGTGGGGCGAGTGCGCGGATGAATGTGTATTCGGCGACTGTGGCGCTTGCGGAAGTTGATCGTATGTCTATTGTCTTTTCTTTTTATTATTCCTTTTTCCCCACTTTCCTTTTATCCTTCTCTTGGTCGTTACCTTTGCATTCAAAGCTTCATATCCCGCGTAGCAACTAACCATGGGATAGGAGGCGCGGTACCGACGTCAGGAGGAGATACTAGTAATGGGTCTGGCGATGGCTCTAACGGTCAAAATGATGGAGACAAAGACGACAACACCAACAACAATAACAATAACGGAGGGGGAGCTAACCTCTCCGGCGGAGCCATAGCAGGCATCGTCATAGGCACTGCCGCCTTCGTCGCCCTGGTCGCGGGCCTCATTGCCTATTTATTCTTCCGGCGCCTCATAAACCGGTTGAAGCCGGAACCTCAACCCGGAGCATCGGACCCCTCCTCGTCTTCGCCAGCCACCGGCGCAGCTGCACTCACCGGAACCAAAGAACAGTCTGCTGAACAGGCCGCCGCTACGAAATCGGAGTTTGAGCAACAGCAGCAGAGCGGTCATCTAGCTTACGTCCCACCATCTGCGCCTCAAGAGCAGGGTAGCTTGTACGGAGGGAGCACAACGTACGATCCGTCATCTGCGTTCATGAGCCCCGTGACGCAGCCGGCGTCGATACCTGGGGCTGGGGCGGTGCCGATTGGGCAGGTAACTGAGGCGCATGGGCAGCCTGTTTATGAGGCGCCAGGGATTATTGCGTATGAGATGCCGGGGGATGGGGCCGCGAGGCAAGAGTCCCATGGGGCAATTGGGCAGCAGCACTTACAACAGCAGCAGCAGATGTGGTCGCCTCCCCCGCAGCAGAGTTGAAAGAACGGAGGAGTGCAGCGAACTTGGCGAAGAGGGGAGGACGGTTCTCGTTGACGTAACTTATTTGTTGGACTTGGCAGGTGTTGGGTTGCAATTGAGTGGTGCGTCACAGTTGAATACACGGGGGTTTTATTGCATCAATCTCTGTCTCTGTACTCTTAATGGATACCATTTTTCTTCTCTTCCCTTCCCGCCCGGGGGCATGTCGCGAGGCTGTTGGGATGTCTCTTTGTATAGTAACTAAGTATACTCTCGGAGTTCAGTCGTATATTGATATCCTCTCCCTCGGGACCGGGAAACCCAGATCAACTTGCACCAGGACATAAAACTCTCCGTTAATATATACACTAATATATACCAAGTCGTATCTCTCTTGGCGGGATCATCGCAAAGTCTCTTGAACCTACGAGGCAGCAGGCTTCGCCCTTCCTCTCCCTCTGAAAACAGGAGTCCGGAGCTACGAAGAGGGAGGAAGGGGGCGCCTCAGGGACCACTGGCGCGCACTCTCTCCGTCGCTATCAAACCCCGTTCTCCATTCTCCACATTGATTTCCCAGTCGGCACTTGCAAGACGTCACGCATGAGGGTTATGGGATTTAATACCGTGCCGCCAGAGGCTTCGCAAAAGAGACCAGGCGCAGATGGATATATTGGCCGGGAGAACCTCAATAGGGTACCGTGGTATTACGCTATGCGACGACGACGATGAGTGAACTAGGTTCTTGACTATGCATTGAATCTATTCATCCCCCACCCTCAAGCCCACGGACGGATACTCTCCACGGTATCAGACAACAAACAGCAGCTCCCCACAGCCTCGTTTATCCAGAATCACACCCAGCGCGGTGGCGTTCTTGGATCATGCGGTCTTCGGGATGGTAACCTTGCAGCTGGATTCTTCTTTGCAGAGTCCCCGCCTGTGTGCCCACGTAGCACTCTCTGGCGCTTTCAAGGGCCGTATTCCGAATGCCAGGACAGATGGGATGTAACGTGGAGATGGATAGCGATTCCTCACTGGTTGTGCGGAGTGGTATCAGCGTGGGCAAGAGCGGTCGGACTAGGGTGGATGTTGGCGGTGATCTAAATATCCGATATTAGCACAGTGCTTCCATCGATCAACGATGCTCCCCTAACTAAGGCTTGGAAAGGAGTATAACTCTAAATAAAAATATATAGACCAGATAATAAGGCTTGGAAAGGAGTATAACTCTAAATACAAATATATAGACCAGATAAAAAGGCGCAACATACCCAAGCCTTCGTTTTACGACGGTCTCTATTTTTTCATTTGGTCTTTTTTTTCATCATATTCTTCTTCTGCTGCTGTTTTTCTTGTTTGACGGTGATTCGCGGGACTCTGTTGACGCCGTCAAATCTTAATGAGCCCCACATCGGAAGCGCGAACCGGGATTTTCGGAGGCGGCCGAGAAACTCCGCCAATCGCCGGGCCACGAACCACGGTGAAACCCACCGTTACATTTTCAGATTCCGACTCCTCATCCCAGGCTGCAAAAAATTGCCCCCTTTCAAAAAGGATCAGGGATTGATATTGATGCCCGCTGATTCTCACAGTCCTGGGTTGTCTCGTGATTTTGATTGCGCCTCCCCCTCTCAACCGCCGCGAATTCTGTTTGAATTGACTTGCTCCGTGCTTCTATCTTCTTAATCCTTCTTTTTACCTCTATTCCGCCATGGGGCGCTTTCAAAGTCTCGGAGTTGAGATATAGGCTTATGACGGGATACGATGCGTGCCCAGATTCTTTTCATCTTACTGGCCGTTGAGATTGGAGTAAGGTACTTCGGAAGGGTGCGTGGCACGGGTAGCCCGTGGACGCTTGCGTCGTAGTTTGGAAAACCCCCAGGAAGCCGGTGACTGTAAGTTCTTGATAATCAGGCCTCTCGGCATTTACCTCAGTTTATGGTCAGGCGCCTCTTTCTCTCTCTGGTAGCGAATGTACGAAGTAGGAGCTGTGCTATGGTTTCCACGTGCGAGCCGGAGTTTTGAAGATTCGTGCCGGCAAGAAAATGGGGATTTGAACAACCCCGTGGGGAAGCAGGAAAGCCGGGTTCCATCCTACCGACACCGAAAGTCCATCCACTCTTCCACATATGCAAGTACAAAAAGGGCAAGCAGGCGCCAAGAATACACCAGAGCGATATCCAAATACTGCTACGCACCCGGCGCTAGAGCCTCTTTGAGAAGAACTTTGGGTAACGTCGTGCCTCTTCTCCCGGCTTTTCATTTCATCCAAACCGACGCAGTGTGGGAGGGCGCAATAGTCCCGACTCCATGATGCTACCCTGCCGTCCCCTTGGATTTTCTGATGCGTGGAAGTACTATGGTCATTGGGGAAGCAGAATTCGCGGAATCAGCAAAAGTCTCGACTAAATCGGCATAGCGGACTATCCCTTTTCGCATGAAGATTGAAGCAAGGGTTGGCTTGCCTGTTGAGATGCCATGGACATGGATATATAAACACACGATTGCTCCCAGTCACTTTGCCTCGATATCCAGCTCTCTCCCTAGGGTTCATCAAGGCTCATAACTTCCATTCTCATTTCATTCCTTGTTCATCTCTAAAACCCGTCAGAAAGACAATACAAACTTGTCAAAAATGGTCAGCGCAAAGTTTTCCTCTATCGTCGGCGCCCTCGCGTCTGCCGCCGTCGTATCGGCACACGGCTACGTCGACCACATCATCGTCAACGGTGTGAAATACCCCGGCTTCAACCCCACCACCCACCCTTATATGAGCAACCCTCCTGCGGTAGTAGGTTGGTCTGCCGACCAGCCAGATCTCGGCTTCGTCTCTCCCAGCGCCTACGGAACCTCCGACATCATCTGCCACAGGAAGGGCGCCCCCGCCAAGGGCCACGCCCAGGTCAGGGCCGGAGACACCATCACCTTCCAGTGGACCACCTGGCCCGAGAGCCACCACGGTCCCGTCATTGACTGGCTCGCTCCCTGCAACGGACCCTGCCAGAACGTCAAGAAGGAAGACCTCAAGTTCTTCAAGATTGACGGCCTGGGTCTCATCACGCCAGGCGCTGCCGGATATTATGCGGCCAACAAGCTCATGGACAACAACGACCGCTGGGTCCTGAAGATCCCTGAGAACATCAAGCCTGGTAACTACGTTCTCCGCCACGAAATCATTGCCCTGCACGGCTCGTCCGCCTATGACGGCGCCCAGAGCTACCCTCAGTGCTTCAACCTCGAGATCGTCGGCTCTGGCACCGCCGAGTTCGCCGGCGTCCCAGGCACTCAGCTCTACGGCGCCAGGGATCCTGGTATCCTCGTCAACACCTACGATGCTAAGCTCAACTACATCGTCCCCGGTGGCGACATCATCCCCGGAGGAGTCTCCTCCGCTCCTCAGAACCCGCAGGCCGCCACCGCTACGGGCACTCCCACCACCATTGGCGGCGGTAGCAACCCCTCTCCTACCACGACCACCAAGGCCCAGACTACCAGCGCTCCGGCCCCGTCCTCCAGCTCCACCACTCTCGTTACGAGGACCTCCTCCGCTAGCGGTGCTGCCCAGACCCCTTACGGCCAGTGCGGTGGTATTGGCTGGACTGGCCCTACCACTTGTGCTAACGGCGTTAAGTGTGCTATCCTCAACGATTGGTACTACCAGTGCCAGCCATAAATGGTTTTAACAAATATCAAAACAATGTGAGGTTTCTTGTTTGGGTGAGAGGAGGCGGTCTGCTTTGAGATGTGCACATGAGGCCAATGATTGTACATATATCGATGTCCTAAAGGCACATTTTCTCCTACTGGAGAGTATTTTTTCGTGTATATATTTCTTAAGCATCTCGCTCTTTCAATGGTAATTCGATTATCAGCCGAACTGCATCTTCATCGTTTCGTATAAGTGTATACTTCTTCCAGGAGGGAAACAAGCGTGAGGATGTGAATCGGGAATCAATCTTACTCCAACCTTCTCCCTTCTGCCAAGGGGTCTGGTTTAATCTGAATGGGACCACCCTGTCGCCCTGCAGCTTGTTGCTCTCCAGATCGGAGGTTCCAGAGTTGTTCGAACTTGGTCATTAGCAACTTTGCTGTAATGTATCAATGACAGCACAATTATGAACACACAGCGAATAAGAACATCCAGGTAATAAAAATGTATCTACAAAGGTATTATCACCATACATAAATATCCTGGGAGAATATGTTACAACGATGAAGGTAAAAATGTAGCTCAAATCAATTGAGTTGAGGGAGCTCATTCATATCACGTGACTGAAACGCCACTGCCCAAGGCAGAACAGCCACAACGTTGTGTGGCGAGAAATTGCGCCAGGGGTTCTGGTTTGGGTCGAGAGCACAGCTTCAGTGGGGGACCTTCGCTGTCAAGGCCGCCACATTATCCCGTCGATGACACCGTCTCTTGAGAAGCATCATATATCGCCAATCCTTCTTTCCCCAGCGGAGGCCAGTAACAGCGCCCCCTGCGGCCTCGATCTCGCAAATATATCCTCTTAGTCCTCGGCATCACCAGTTTCTACGAATTACCACCCTAGGAGCTAACCCCACCTCCCACCTCCTATCTCCCATTCAAGATGGCGTCTGCCGTCTTCTTCCTCGACTTGAAGGGCAAGGTAGGCTATTTATCAGATGAATTGCGCTCTATGTATTGCTTGTGCTAACTAACTGCACCCTCCTTGCAGACCCTTCTTGCCCGAAATTATAGGGGCGATATCCCCATGTCAGCCGTCGAGAAGTTCCCCATACTGTTAAGCGAAGCGGAAGAGGAATCGTCAGCGGTCCCTCCCTGCTTCTCCCACGAAGGCATCAACGTACGTGATAGCCCGTTATGTTATAGTCCCGCACTCGGAGCTCTCTGGGGGTATCTAATATGGCCTTGTCTTAGTACCTCTATATCCGACATAATAACCTTTATCTCCTCGCCCTTACCAAACGAAACACAAACGCAGCCGAGATCCTGCTATTCCTACACAAGGTCGTCGAAGTCTTTACCGAATACTTCAAAGTCCTGGAGGAAGAATCCATCCGCGACAACTTTGTCATTATCTACGAGCTTCTCGACGAGATGATGGATTTTGGCTACCCCCAGACCACCGAATCCAAGATCCTGCAAGAGTACATTACGCAAGAGTCGCACAAGCTCGAGATCCAAGCCCGCCCTCCTATTGCCGTTACCAACGCAGTATCCTGGCGTTCCGAGGGTATCCGATACCGGAAGAACGAGGTCTTCCTCGACGTCATCGAGAGTCTCAATCTCTTGGTCTCTTCCAACGGCAGCGTCCTGCGGTCGGAGATTCTTGGCGCTATCAAGATGAAGTGCTACCTCAGCGGAATGCCCGAGCTAAGGTTAGGTCTTAACGACAAGGTCATGTTCGAGACTACGGGGCGAACGACCAGAGGAAAGGCCATCGAGATGGAAGACGTCAAGTTCCACCAGTGTGTGCGACTCTCACGCTTCGAAAACGACCGCACCATCTCCTTTATTCCTCCCGACGGCGAGTTTGAGCTCATGAGTTATCGTCTAAACACACAGGTCAAGCCCTTGATTTGGGTTGAATGTGTGGTCGAGTCTCATAGCGGTTCCCGAATCGAGTACATGCTCAAGGCCAGGGCGCAATTCAAGCGCCGCAGCACCGCAAACAACGTCGAGATCATAGTCCCCGTACCAGACGATGCCGACTCACCCCGCTTCAGAACGAACATCGGATCCGTACACTACGCACCAGAGCAGAGCGCTATTGTATGGAAGATTAAACAATTTGGCGGTTCTAAGGAGTTTCTCATGAGGGCGGAGCTGGGTCTACCGTCTGTGAGGGGAGACGATGAGCACGGCGGCGGTATGACCGGTGGTTTTGGAGGTAGTATGGGCGGTGTTGGCGGCGGTAAGGGCGCGAAGAGGCCGATTCAGGTCAAGTTTGAGATTCCTTATTTCACGACGAGCGGTATCCAAGTGCGGTATCTAAAGATTACGGAACCCAAGGTACGTCTTTTTCCCCCACTTCGCTTCCAGCTCTCATGCAAGCCCCGTCTAACATCGCGTAATCTAGTTACAATACCCGTCTCTCCCCTGGGTGAGGTACATTACGCAGTCTGGGGATATAGCCGTCAGACTTCCTGATGCTGTATGAAAGTGGAGGTTAAGAGGTAGTTTTATAGCGTGTTTAATGAAAAGAATGGGAGGCTTTGAAAAAGTTGTCTCTTGTGTATTTCTTGAACCAGCTAAGCATTCTGTGTGTATGTGAAGCATTTGGAGATTTGTGGGAATGATATGGAACGAAAGAGAGGACAAAACGAAACTCGAGCATGACAGTGGTGTTTTGATAAAGGGGCAGACAAGACGAAATATCAATCGACGATTGATCGATCCTTCCTTTTATACCTGAATTTCTCAAACCTGGGCGCTCGTCCTACCTATCCCCCATAACACAAAGCCTACTGCTGAGCTCTAGGCGCTCTTGGAGAAATGCGCTTGACCCTATGCCCCGAACCTTTGGCGAGGAAACGTATGGCACTACTGGTAGTAGGAGTAATGTTCTGGGACGTCCGGGACGATTGGGCGCTCGCGTTCAAAGTTAGCCAACGCTTCGCGTGTCGAATAATAAGGATTCTCGTCGTCAAGACTGACATGGACGAGAAAGCCTCGTGGCGTCTCTTCAATGGTGGGATCTAGGTCAAGAAATGTCTCTCAGGATCCCGTTTTTCAAAAGGAAGAAAAAGAAAATCAAGAGGAGAGGCGGCCACCCCACTTCTTTAGGAAACGGGGAAAGCGATAGGGAAGCATTGCCTTACATCCTCTTGGTTCACCTGGGGCCCTCCATTCTCCTTCACTCCAGTGCGAATTCTGCCCATAGAACGTGTTTTGCATCCGGATGTGGTGATTCTCCTCCCAATCATCCCAGAAGGCCATGAGTCCCAACACGAGAGGTACATCACCACCGAGACTGCTCGGTTGTCGCGACCGGGATTGCAATTTGTCCTGGAACGTCTGTGGCACGAGGCTAGGCATCCAACTGGGCTTACTGCCCACTACATACGCCCTTCCTTCCGCGTCGCCGTTGGCGAAGGACACGGCCGGAAACTCCAGCCTGGACATGAAATGGAGGAAATTCCACTTCCTGGCATCGTTCTCGAGATCGCTGGCTTGAACCGTCGCGTCAAAATTGCCAACGATGATAGGGAGGTGCGGGTTACAGGAGAATACGGTTTGTTCCCGGTACCGCGGAGTAGGGGAGCCCGCATAATTGCTGACGATTCGGCCCGCGGCCCCCCATCCACCTTCCCGGTGCCAGCTATAGCCCCAAGCTTCGGTGACGCGACCGTCCTTGTAACGCATCACGACACTTGGTTCCTCGTCAGTGAAACCTTCACTGACCTTTGGGGGAATAACATTTCCCCACTCATCACCGAGCGGCGGCGTCAATGTTAGGTTCAGTCGGTTGACGACAAAGAGGAAACTGACGGTTCCGGCGGTGATACCACCCGCACTTCCACGGTTATGGTCGGTGCTAGTATAATAATCTGGCTGCCAGGACTTGTGGAGACAACGTCAGTTTGTTTCATAACAGCTGTCGTGTAGAGACTCATAGGACTCGTACCATCTTGATATCAATGTAGCGTTATGGGTAAATAGTACGGCGTATTGGAGGAATGTGGGAGAGCAAGATAGGCCTCACTGGCAGTTTCCCTAGTAGTGCTGGGCGCAACATGCCTTTGAGAGTGGGGAGGACTGAGGGCGGGAGATAGTCAAGATATAACTTGAGCAGAGCAGGCAAGGAAGGCGACGCAAAGGATGAGACGGTGGGCGCGATGGGACGGTCACCATGCTTGCTGGTTCCCAAGTGCTCCTCCCTGGGGACGAGAATGAGGCCCATACTCCATGGCTCGTACCAGGGCGCGCAGAGCCGCATTCCTCCCCCGGTTCCGTAGTCGGAAAGGCCTCGCGGACTGCGCACTACACCAACTCTCTCTACCTGGCCAATACACTAACACCGTGAGAGCCGCAGTCCTTCACCGCCGGAAGAGAGGGGGTTACACACCATCCTAGATGACGAGCAGAGCCTCCCAATGAAAGCGATTCAACAGAGAGAACCCGCGCTCTCTGTCATGTCACCAAGGAGCAGTAGCAGCGCCGAACAGGTCCGAGACCCGATCGGAACAATCGAAAACCCGACCGTAACTAGCAGATCACATTCCTTTCCCAACGGCGTTTCGGAAGGTCGAGGCGTGGGAGGAAGGAGCATATCAGGCTCTATTGCGTGGTTGTGTTGGAGTGGGAAAGGCGGGGAAGGGGGGTGAACCCTCTTGGGGGGCTAACTTCCCGGCTGCCATCGTGGTCCGCATTTATATCATGAGCATTTTCTATTCGCTATAATGCAAGACGAAATGCGCATAAAGAAGTGTTGTCTCTGACATCAAATCGTCTGGATGGAGAAGGCTATGGGCTAGATGTCGCAACACTCGCTCAAAGCTCGAATTTTGATTAATTGTTGGCTCGCTTTGGAGGGGAGGATAGATACAGACGATGCGATCTCGTTATTCATTAGCACGATTAAGCCACCACTACTTTCCCCTCGCAAGGCTACGGGGTTTGGTGACCTTCTCACCGTAGGACCTCAATCTCCTCGGTATCTTTAACAGGTAAATGCCGGGAAGAATATAAGATGCTAACTTAACGGGGCCAGAAGTGACTCCTATTCTCGCCGCCATAGTCATGAATACCCTCACGGCGGTGGGAAGTCCAAGACTCGGATCAGGGACCAGGCTGTGAAGTGGGAGGTGCCGCAAACGAAGGGAGACGCATGGGAGCCTGCTTTAACAAATATAGCCAACCATTCCCCTCCGTCATCGTGACGGGTGCGGTGGATTGGGAATCTGGGGAGGGGGGGCCATTGGGCAGCCACCATGACGAATGTGGTGGACATTGATGCAAGTCGCGATAGGCTTTGGCCGTTTTCACACAACGTGGCTATAGCAGGCTCGGCTCGGTAGGTCAAGCGAAAGAGAAGCGGTAAATAACAGATCACTTCTTATCGCGATCCCAAAGCCTGTTATACTTCTCATTGACCAAGGAGAGAAAGGGGGGACGGGAGACGAGGAGGGTGGTCAGAGGCTCGGGAACAGCCGCAATAGGCCATTGCAATCGAAGTTAAAACAATATATCTTCTCGTAAATCGGATCGTAGAGACCAATGAACGATATCATCGTTTTGGCTATTTCCACAGAATTGTGTTATTATCGGGCAACTCCGTACGTCGGCCAGTCCGTATGCTTCTACATTAATTCCAAAGATGGAAATGGGGGCCGTTTGTTCGATGGTTTCACTGCGTGCGTTCAAATGCGAGCATGACAACAGCCTTGCGATTAATGTCCTGAGTTCAGCTCGAGTACCGCATGCGAACCCAACCCGCTCCCGAGGGGAGCCCAACCCAATCTTGGGTTGTGGAGAGAGAACGATCTAACGCCGAGGTGAGTAGAGGTGTAAACGAAGGACTTCCGTTGATTGGAAGGTCGAGGACTTCGGTAAGCAAAATCCGGCTTCCCGAATGCAGGCTCACATGGGAAACTCTCCTCCGAATCAACCGCAAGTGGCGGCGACCATGTCCCTGGAGTTTGCGTCGACAAAGTCGGCGGAACAATATAGAGTTTACCACTATATTTCAGAATTTAGAATAGACTGCTGAAACGAACAAACACTAAGGCCCGTAGAGAGAAAAAGTTAAAGAACCTTTGTTTTCTTATTTGGCCTGTCGCTCCCGTTTTGATTCGCATCAGCATCTGACGACGCGAAAGCCGTCGCCAAGGCGAGAGCCTCATGCAGAAGTCTCTTTTCTCCAGCCCGCACCTCGACCGCCATGCGTAATCGCCCGGCGGTCTGAGGATCGGCGAGTGTTAGCTCGTCATCGGCAAGCGAGGTTTGGTACTCTGCTAGCCTCGCCGAGAGAATCAAGGGTAGGACACCTCTGCAGGTTTCTTCCCTCTTGCGCTTATCAGGAACAACGGATGCCGATACTTTCCGAAAAGATTTGAGGATCGTTGTCGTTGCTTCTTCTAGTTCCGAGAGTAACCTATCCGTCCGAATCGGGGCTATTAGGGTCCCATCTGAGTTTGGTTCACCAGAATCCCGTTCCAGGACGACGGACTCTTCTACGTCATCGCCAAGGAAGGACATCTGCAAAAAGGATGTCACTCCAACGTCAGTATTTGTAGATTGCACCATAGAACCAGAAGGCTTACCGCTTTCTCCTTGAAGGCCTCAGATACTCCCAGCGCTATCTGGATATGAGTAGCAACCATGGAACGGGGGATCTCCACGACATCATATCGGCGATGGAGATTGCTGATATAGCCGTAACGCCGGAGAAGGTCTGAGTTCGCGAGAGGTCCATAGTAGTTGAGAATTTCCTCTCCTTCTCGGATAGTCCGTAACGAAGTTACGGTCACAACGTTATCGTCGTGGTCGACATGCGCCTACCATGAGAGTTAGTGATCGACAATGAGCTGTCGGATTGGGGAAATGACAGACGTTAAATTCGGCGTCCGAGTTGAGAATATCCGCCATGGGGACCATTCCGAGCATAGACGTCTCCTTGTCCTCGATCCATTCATCATCGGAGTCTCCCTCCGGCTGCCCCTCGTCATCATCTTTGTCAAGGTCGAAAGCATAAGCCATGATGATACTGGCCATCCGATGCGAGAGATCCAGTAGCTCTGCTTCATTTAACGCGGCACGACCCTCGGGATAAAAGACGCTTGCGTGGGTGTTCACGCACGGGATAACTTTCGTGATAAACATAGAGTCGGCCTTCTCTTTGCCGATCTTAGACCGCAAGGAGCTGGACTGTAACTGATCCAGCTCCTGTTCTGTCCAAAACATGGGAGTGTCAAACTGATCAGGAAAGACATCAAAGTAGGGCTTCCAGGGTGACTGCTCTCTCTGGAGGTATTCGTAGATGAGAACCAAGATTAAGCCGATCCATGGATCCGGGTCCGAGTTAGATCCTTCACCGGAGTCATTCGGTAGAACGGCACCGTCCTTGGTCAGAATGTGAGGTATTTTCCCAGCCAGAGAAGAAGTTGAAGTCGTTATGACGGCCGATCTTGGTATTGTGAAGAGAACGGTGTTTGCCGGAATATCTACCTTTGCAACTATGGAAATTATGAGTAATGGAAGAGTAAAAGTATTTCGCTTGAGCCCATATACTACATATGGGAAGCAAATGAGCACAAGTAGCTGCCAAACTCACCCAATCCTCGGCCTGCATTACGACTCCTAAGATCGGCCATGCTGATATCATCGTGAAAGGTCGAACCCGGGATGGCCTTGAACCAAGAGAGAAAGTTCTCGCTCGCTGACCCGAACTCCTGGCAATCCATATTGACCAATATCTTCTCGGCGTATTTGCTTCACTCAAAAATGGCGCTGGGATTGAAAAGTTGGGGTGGTGAGGGATGATATTCGGGTCTTTGTGACTTATACAAGTGAGAGTGTCAAATTCTGCCAGCGGTCACACTCTGTCCACAATGGCTGTCTTGAGAATGAGATCCGCCCTCGAAATACTAGACGAAATCGTTCCTTTGAAGGACCTTGACCATACGAGATACTCGTCGTGTTTCGAAGCATAATAATACTCGATCTCTTGGATATTTTCGAACCCGTTCATCAGGTCCCATGGAGGAACGATACGTGCGACATGGTGCAAACCAAACCGCAAAATTACCTAATCAGGTAATATCACGTGACCAATTACTGCCCAGCGAAGACATTCAAATTCGAAAATTCGCAGCGGAAAAAAATTCTTTTGAAACTTCTCAACCACCGCGTCCATTAGACAGTGCAGCGCATTGCGTACCACACAACAAGGCACAGCATTCTGCTGAACGTTCTGACCGTGTTCCATCGATGCAAACTGCGATTTCGTGACGCGAAGAAGGAGTTATGGCTCATTTAAGAGCCGGCCGGGCATTTCTTGTTGCTTGGACGGCGTCAGAGGAGCCACACATGTATTCACTCACGAAGGTTCTGTGTGTGTACAAACGCATTGCGTCTATCGATTTGACAATGAAGTGCCAGTATCGTAATGTCTAGGTGTGCCTGAGGGAAGGGAACGCCGAGTTTTTCATTGTCGGGATCGCTTTTGCCCCCCCGGCTTCGAAAGTAATCGGTGCTAATAACTGTGTCAAGGCATCCGACGAATGTATCAAATTGCGTCGGGTAGTTGTTCCCAAGCCTCAGGGGCTTCTTCAGGTTCTTAGCCCTATTTTCCGGAACAGGAGTAGGCGGCACGCCCGTCAAGCTGGCTGATGCCCACGCATCATTTTCCACTATTACGAAGGAACTTCCCATGCGCTGGCAACCTTGGAAGGTGCAACAGGCTGATGACAAGAAAAATCCTTCAAATTGTTCAGGAGCTGATGCTCGGACGGCAGAGAAGAGCCGAATGCCGACTAGGCGGCTTGGCAGCTCAGCAAAGTTGGCATGTGTCAAAGGTCCTTGTCTCTGATGTTAAGACTAAAAGCGAATACTCCGCAAAAGTACTAACAGGAATTCTGGGGCAACTTAAGCTCGCTTCATCACATGCAAGACGGGACCCTGACAACCCTGTCTGGAGGAAAGCAAACATGGGGCAACGGATCTAAACCCCAGTTTTGACACGTGAACAGACTCTGTTTCTTCGGTCTCCGTTCTTACGGCTGGTCGGGTCGGGTATGAAAGTGTGTGAGCATCCCGTCCCATGCTGCCCACGCTCTGGCTCAGCGTGCCATGCCACGCTCTACGAAGCACACTAGTCTTATTATCGATGTTACGCTTTTCCGCAAAGTTTCTGCTCCCCTAAGGCCTCGTAAAGGGTGTTGGAGGCAAGCTAATAAGCTTTCCAACAATATTTGGATTTGAGTAAGGTAGCCTCTCATACTGCAGGATGTTGCTCAAAACATGACGCAAGCGGCATTAGAATTGGATCTATCATGACGCATGACCGTGTCCAACAACATTAAGAGGTTCGAAGTCGGCTTCCATCTGAATTCCATTTCCAGCTGTTACCTTCGCGTACGTCAGGAAAACAGTAAAGTGACCCGAGGCAGAAACCCTTTCGTCGTCTCGTCCCGACTTTCCTACTTCGTAGTTGGTGCAGCCTCCAGACACCTTCGGAAAGCTGCTTGCTATTAAACGGCTACTTCGTACAAAGGTATTACTTTAAGAAATGGCACTGTCTCCAAGGTGATGGTCTGTGATGAGTTCAAAGTGACTAGGCTCTCCATGTTATGACTGACTGGTCATTTGCTGTTGGTGACTTCGATCCAGTTCATGAAAGTAGTGTACTTCGGGGACCGAAGACAGTAACATGTTTTCGATAAGAACTCGAGGGATTGGATCTACGAAGTAGCAATTGGCCACCTACCACCCAGCGCACCGCAGGATGTTCTCCTGCTTCCTGCTCCTTTGAGGACTTCTCATGAGACGAGTTTGTTTGGATGCCTCGGATCAGAAGAAAACTAGACCGGCTATTAGTCACGAGAAAGAGACGAGTTCTACGCTATCCTGCTGCATATGCCAATTGCCGGGCAGCAATCGAAGGTCTCGGTGTTTGGAGATGGAGAAGATAAGGCGAAGCAACAAGCACAAGAGCAAACCGGACCGAACATCGCGTGGCAAGTGCCAACTAGCCAGGAAAATAGAAGACTCATCCCACTTCCAAGCCAAGTTGGTCTCTCGAGGCTGAGAAGGGTACCTGTTTACCTGTGAGACTCATGGGGGGAACCTGAAAGGATTAGCTTCTGTTGTGTTCTGCGGTGACTTCGGCTACCCAAACCCCACAAAATGCCGGCACTGCCCGCTAAAATCCGTAAGGAAAGTTGGGCTCTGGCCTAGTAGATTACAATTGCAAGATGTAGCGTGTCGAGTAGTGCATGTGGACGGGACTAAGATATTAGTTGGTCCAAGGATGAAGGATCAAATCGATCCATCAATATTGACGATTGATACTCGGGTAGTGGATTGATGTTGAAGGAGTGGATACGAAGTACCAATTGATGCAAGTACCAAGACTCGTCGGAAGTACGAAGCAGACTACAAAGTACTTGATCTAGCATTGATCAATCAATACACTGCGAAGTACACTCCTCAACGAGAAAGAAGCAAAATTGGCCCCCAACACACCCCTCACATCGCCTAAAAACTCCATTCTCGTTCCCAGTCCAGTCTTGTCCCTCCCCCCCAATGTCAATGTCCTAATGCCCATGTCCCGATGTCCCAATGTCCCATCGCCCCATGCACATGCTTGAGGTTTTACCATTTTACCATGTGCCCGTCGCCGCTTCCACCCCGTCATCACACCATTTGACCGCCCGCCTGCCCCTGCGTCTGCTAAAGACCTAGCATAACCCCCCTCTACTTGTAGCCTTTGACGTCTCCCAGTTTTCGGCTTTGTGATTTCAACTTCTCCCCTGCGAAAAAGTCATCGGTTCCTTCTTTTCCTATTGTCGCCAGAAATTTCGAAGTTATCACCACTTGAGCCCTTGGCGGGCGGTCCGATCTTGAATTTCAGATTAACGTCACCGTAATCCGACCCCGAGACTTTCACCAAGTCTTCGACTCTCTCAATCGTTGCGAATGGAGCAGAATCACATGCTCCCTCGAACCCTCGAGCCCCGGAGCCACTCCGCCGACTCACCAGAGCCATGGACAAATCCCATCAACTCCCACGCCCACACCCATAATACTGGCTATCATAGTTCCCAGCAGGGGCCCCTCCAATCTCACGATCCTGCGTTGCTCAAGTTTCCGGATGTCCCTACCACCGAGCTCCCGCCGATTCAGTCGCCCTCCTCCGCCAACCGGCAGGAAGGCGGCAACACCCTGCCCTCACTGTCGAGCGTAACCGGAGAATACCGCCGCGCTTCGTCGCAGTTAACGGACTGTTCGACTAACCGTCAAACCTCCGTGGGCCCTCAGCCGTGGACGGCGTTAAGCCCCCTCTCCAGCCATTATTCACGACTCGCCGACTCCCCTGCCAGGATGGATATCGACGGAAGCAGCAACAGCGTGGTTAGCGCAGCTTCCCCAGACTATTTCCGCGATGGTAGAGCGAGTAGTGTGAGTTTAGACGACCCTGACGTTCGTCTAGCCGCCGAGGCTCTGGGCGATTTGCGCGCAGGTACGTGAAGATGGACTTTAGTGACGACTAGTCGGGGAGCTCTAGCCACTAGTAGCCCCTCGTCTATGCGAATATGAACGTGAATGCTGACCATGGCCGCTTAGATTTCTTATCTTCTCCTCCGAACTCTCACGCGTCTCTACCTATGCAGTCTCCATCCCACAGCTCGACATCCTCGCAGGCTCGTGCGCAGCAACACAACGCCCAACCGGAGCCCTTGTTATCACTTCTTACTACATCCCACCCTTTGCTTGCGACAACTATTGGCGGTGCAGCATCGGCTTACAATAGCTCGAAGAACTACTCGCCGCGTTTCAAATCTGGCGCGGAGTACGTCGAGGGCTATCTGACCCCAATCGCAAATACCGTGGGTTCGGTCGGTCGCGTTACGGGCGTGGAGGGTTCCGTGCGATGGTTCCTTGGCCGCAAGAAGTCGCAAAGACCCGACGTCGAGTCGGGAGCTAATGTCTCCCACAAGCGACGGAAAGTAGCAGAACACACGGGCAGGAATTTACCCCTAAGCACTGATGACAAGAATGAGAAGGCGATGGAAGCCTACGGCTTCAAAGCTGATCGTCGATTATCGCAAGCGAGCACGATCGACACTCTCCCAGCCTACGAGAGCTACGAGAAGTCCCCTGCGTACACCGAGACCGCTGAAGTCGCCGGGACCAAGCGCGATTCGGCAAATGCGCCATGGCAGTCGCGGTTGATTATGTCTACATCCGGACTGAGTATAGCCATGAGGGAGGAAAGCTTGCGCAGCCTGAAGTATTGTCTAACCTGGCTGAGATGGGCCAATGATCATATTGCCAAGGTTATCAGCTCGCTGAAAGCCGCCCTGGAGCAGTATGAGCAGGTGGAGCAAACCGAGAGTGACTCGGCATCTAGAAATGGCACGGAGACGGACGCCTCCGCACCATCCCAAACCAACCGTAGACAGCTAGCAGCCCGAATAGCCTCTCTTAGGGATGATGTCCTGAAGACGCTTCGGGACGTTGTTGAGACGATTTCCAAATATACGGGAGGAGCTTTGCCAGAGAATGCCAGGGTTCTTGTCCGGCGTCATCTAACCAGCTTGCCCCGAAAGTGGCAGCTGGCCATGGCCATGGACTCGCAGCAGCAACAACAGCAGCAGCAGCAACGAAAGGAGCAGGGACAGCAGTCGGCAGATGGCGAAGATGGCGGCAGGCCTCGTGAGAAGAATGTGAAGGAAGGCGCACAGCGGGTCCTCGTCCTGGCCAAGGAGGGACTCGACATGATGGCTCAGATTAGCGATGTGCTGGATGGTACCATCGTCAGCGCTGAGGAATGGTGCGAACGATTAGGGAAGAAGAGAAGAAGGGAGGGCGGGGAAGGCTCTGATGCTCAAATCCAGATGAAGACCGAGACCCCACCACGCGGTCCTCCCCCGGCCCCGGACGGCGATGTCAACATGTCTTGACATTTTTTTTACTTTCCCTTCACCGCAATTTGACGAATTTTGATCGATGACCCCAGCAACACTACATTACTCACAATTTACTCGCTCTATCACTACTATCCCCTTCCAGGATCCTCCTGGAGGCCCCAACCCAACTCACCTTGAACCGACCAATTTCCTTTTGTACCTCGAACAGGATATCAACACATGCCTCACTTTTCGACCGATTTTGTCACTTTCTTACATTTTCTTTTTTCTTCATCTCCAATTCTGTCTTTTGCGCTTTTATTTCCTTTCTCCTTTACCCAGCCTCGCTTCTTCGATGGCAAGGAACTTTTTTTCGGTTGTATACTGTTCTATTTTGGCGTTTTGAAAGAGAAAAAGACGGGATATCTTTACAAGCCATCGAGACTCCGAACACTTGGCACTGCCACGAACGGATCGGATCAAAATATGGAAAAGAAAGTTCACCAAAAAAAAAAATTTTGGACGGATGGGAAGGAAATGGAAGTCATGTTTCCAGGAGGATATACCTTAGCACAAACAGCGACATCAGCGGGATTGTGTTTATTATTTGAATCTGGACGGTGTTTAGTTCCGGGCGACGGTTGGGATGAAGGAGTAAAATATCATACCGGCGATACTGTTTCTTGCGTCTACGAGTCCATTTTTGTCGGGTTCTTGTTTCTGCCCTTTCAAACGTAAACTTCATACAAGTAATAGCTCGGGAGATATTTCGAGATAAACGATGAAGATACGCCATGCAACCATTGAGGAGATGCAACGGTAGGTTTATGAGGACGTCACGACGGAAGTAAATATATATAGCATACATTCAAGGGAAATGCGGCCCTTGCTAGAACGCCAAACCCTAGACCCTAGAACGCCGGATTTCCATGACATCGTATGCCTTAAGCACGCAAGAAGCAGCCACCAAACTCCGAGGAGTGAGTCTAAGCCAGAAAAAGAGAAAGAAAATAACGCACATTACCACTCTCCATCACATCTTTAACGTCCCAAACACCCTGTCCAACTCAGCCCCCTCATCCGTCGCCATCTCACTCACACCCGCCGGCGGTTCCACGACGCCTTCCCCCGCTCCCGACGCCTTACCCTCCTCATTAGGATGTTTCCTCTCAGGCTCCAGGACCCTAACGTCGCTATCAAGCCAACCAGGCGCGATCCTCCGTTTCTCAGCAAGTTCGATCTGGCGAATCTTCTCCTTCAGCTCAGCGAGCTCGCGCTCGGCATCGCTCCGCATCTTATCGAGGTGGGATTGCATCTCGCGGCAGGAGGCGATGATGTCCTGGGGGTGGGCGGCGTGGCCCGAGTTGGAGACGACGTAGCGCGGTTTGGGGG
>SJVG01000189.1:0-51983 GCA_034774675.1 Scedosporium minutisporum
CCTCACCCCCTGTCCCAGTTCCACCAACAGCACTCATCGTAAAATCCAACATGGCCCCGATCTCCCCAAACCTCCCTAACCCGCGCCCCTGCCTCTCAACATACCAAACATGAGGCCGCGCCTTCACTTTCGCCGCGGGCCGCAACCCGCTCGCGGCGAGGCTGTAGAGGTACGCGACGGTAGGGACGGCGGAGAGGGTAGCGGAGAGCAAAAAGGAGGAGCGGGCGTCTAGGCCGCGGATTTTTTCTGTTGTGCGGCGGCGCCATTCGGCGGTGTAGATTGGGCCGAGGGTGGGGATGGATTGGATGACGTGGTGGAGGAAGCGGGTGGTTGTGGATGATGTGTTGATCTTTGTGTAGAGGTCGACGAGTTGGGGGAAGTCGCTGCGGAGAAGGGTGCGTAGCCAGCATTGGGGCACTTCCGGGGCGAGCATCAACGCGAGGTGGGCGTAGAGTAACCACGCTGTTGCGGAGTACTCTCCCTCGTCGCCGACGATGACCGTTCCATCTACAACCCCGTCCCGTATCGTCTGAAGCGCATCCTTGGCAAAAGAATAAAGCCTAATGCCAACCATTTGCTCAGCCGTCATCGTCTCCACGACAGTCTTCCGTCTCCTCGTGAGCCCCTTCCACCTAAATGCCGGAGACTTTTCCTCGTCGTCATCATCCTCATCATCGTCATCCCGCCCATCGGCCTCCATCTCACTAAAGCCGAATCTCTCAATGCGCCGCACTGCTTCAGCACGGAGCGCCGGCGGCACCGTCCATGTAAGAGGGAAGGGTAGGATGGAGCTGTACGCGGCGCGTGTCGTGGCCGACCAGTTTGTCGAGGAGGCGTAGAGCGATAGGTCGACGAGGGCCGAGGCGCGTGAGGTGAGGTACGTCTCGTAGGCGAGAGCATCGGCGCGCTGGGTTGGGGTCAGGGTTTCGGGGAGGTTTAGGTGGCGCTTGAGGTATGTGACGATGTGTCGGTAGCCGCTTGTCCAGGTGCCGTCATGAAGGAGGGCGGGTAGACGATCTGCGGCGTGGACGAGTTAGTCGAGATGCATGCGGGGGATACACTGCTATAGGGGGGTGCGAACATACGGTCCGGACATATTGAGGGGTCACTGCTCTCGATTAAGTTCCATTTTTGGCTCTTTCCCTGGCCCCGGAAGGCTTGGGAGCAGTACTTGATGGCGGCAAGACATTCGGCGTCGATGGACTCGAGGCCAAAGGCATTGCCCCATACGTGAAGCTCGAATGACGACATGCGCTCGGGTATAACTCCGGAGGAGCCCACCTAAAGGGGTGTGGATGGTGGACGGGCGAGAAGCTATTCTTGTCTGGGGGAGAGCAGGGGGGGTGTGGTTTGGTGGTTGAAGTGCTTGATGTTGTGAGAATGAATTTTTAGCGTGTGAGGTTATCACTGTCACAGCTGATCTGTGCACACGGCGATGGCACAAGGACCGGGCTTATCGATAACAGAAGATGGTGCCTTCCTCAGCCTACACTGTACTAAGTACCTAAAAATTGCGGCAACGATCTACAAAATATAATGTCGCTTTGACCTTCGAGACCCTGCTAACTTTCAGCTCAGCTCATTCGATGCCTTCCCCCGCCAAGAAAGGCTCTCCCCCAGAAATGATGTCAAGCTCCCAGAATTGAACCAATAATCGAGTCCGGCGCCTACTCAAACGCCATCGATGCAATCTGAACCCTTTTCATCCACGTCCGCCCCTGCCGAGGAGTTGTCGATGTCTAGAAAGAGGCAGTGACGTCGTCGATCGTCACATTTTTAGCTTTTCCATCGTCTCATCAAGCTTGTTTCCAAGAACGACGTCAAACTTAGATTCCAGCGAGGCTTCAATGGCGCCCACTCGTCATCCCAAAAGCCCACACCTATCTTGAAACGATGTCTACATCTCTCAAATGGTACTCACATCGGAGGTAGACTCGCAAACTACCTGCGATGGCTTAAAGCCCCAGGGCATGATCGACCGACTCGGCGGCACCCGGCGCCTCCGTGTCATCACCTCCCACTCGCGCCTGTCTCAGTGGCACTGACCCGCTCAGCTCGAGTTCATCCCCCCATTCGCAACCTCTCCCACAACAGGGATAGCTCCACGGATTAAACTTTGTGCCTGCCCATTACGCCATGGCTTTTTAGCAACCTAAAGCCCTTTTGATCAGTGCCCGCTTGCCCTCGTTCCACCTTTTGCATTTTACCCGAGAACAGCTTAGAGAGGGGATCGGCAGCGGGCGCCTCGTCGGACGCCCCGTCTTCCCCAGCCATGAACTATCCCCAATCCGCAGGGTCCGTCTCTAGCCCGGACCTTGATAGAGTTTACTAGGACAGATCTACCTCATCATAATCCCCTTGAGGGCGTTCCTGTCTTGCTCGTCTATACACCTTGTTCACTCTATGACTGACTGGGAGAGATAAACGAGCCGTATGCCAAGATTAAAAAGGTCCTTTCTCCAGGGTCAGTGCAGGGGATGTGAAATAGTGCACTCGCTTCGATCTTAGGCGCTTACAAGCCCATTAGCAGATCAAGTAAAATGGGCCGTCCGTGCCAGGTTAAACATGAAGGGGAAACGAAAAACCATGCAAGCTGTAAAGAGCACGGGGTTGTAAGCTCTCCATCAGTGTCTAAGTCTACCAAGGAAGTAAAGAAACGCACTTCGTACTTCGTGAGCTGTCTTAAGAATGCCCTGGTCCAATATGGCGCTGCCACAGTCGTACGCGGTTAGGGGGCGGAGAACTCGTTCCACATTGCGACCGTGCGTCGCATGTTCATGAGCATTTTCGATGGGTGAGACTTCATCGTTTCTGGCTATTTGATACAGAGGGTATTCAGAGTCGAAACTAGGGTTTATTCGACGTCAAAACTAGCGAGGGCGTATCGGGTCTCGAAAGCCGGTCATCTTCAAGGTCGCATGCGCGGATCGGAGAAGGGCCGCATGAAGTGGCCCACGGGCTTCGGCCCATGTGCTGTTTGGCAGTTTGCTAACAATGCTTCCTCAAGTTGCAGCTCAAATAATACTGTCTGAACTGCTCAACAAGAGCATAAAACCAAGAAATTAAGAAGCACGGTCCAATGCGAAGGAACATTTCTTTGGGGATGATCATCCTCGTGTATTAAATCAAAAGGAAAAGCAATTCCGGCGTCAACGCTTCTTAAGAGCGGACTAATAGTACATCAATGCGTTTCTCAAACTCCTGAGGGCTAATATTCCCAAATCAACCCGAATTTTTCTATATCCCCAGACCATCAATGCTGGTCCAAATCATTAACGTCAAATCACTTCGACAATTTCTCCTAACTCATATCCAATTGCAAAAAAAAGAAAAGTGCGCGTAATAGTAAAATGGGGTATCCAAGAAAGTAAAAAGGGAGGATGCCCTTCCCCGCCCTGGGCCAAGGCCCGAGAACGAGGGAAAGTAGCTGCATCTCTCCAAGTGTAATAATACAGGTGTTGGGTCGAGACCCTCAAATGAAACACCCCGCTCCAAAAAGGTAAAAGAGATAAAGACAGATGCAGAGCGCAAATGATTAAAAGATGTGAAGATAGTGTGATAAGCAGCATTATAAAGCGTATTGTAGCGACGGGTAGGATATGTCGAGAGTGCATAACCGGCAGAAGGGGAACCAGGGAGCGCAGCCGCGTGTACGAGTACACGCGGCGCGTAATGTTTCATCGAGTGCTCCAAGTCGAGAGAGGCGGGTTGAGGATTTTCCGTGCTGCAGGCTGCAGCATGCCGCTCTCTTTGGTCATCTATGGCTCGGCTGGGACTTGCCCGCGTAAACCAATCAATGAAGAGGCATGCAAGGACCCACGCGCCCCGCGCAGTATTATCAACATCACAGATGTTAATAATTCAACTCGGGGCAGGGAAGCCTTCCAGTATTGACCGCCTTTAAAATATCTCCCATCGGGGCGACGGTTGCACTCGGGCGGTTGAAAACTTTCCTGAACTCGAGAGGAAGATTGTTGAAAAGACGGTGGAGCAAGGCGCAAACGCAAGCCGATGTGTTATAGACCAAGGTGCGATAAGATCAGGGAACGATTCCGAAGAAAGTGTTGCCGAGAGGCGAGTAGTAGAAGGCGGGAAAGGTTGTGACTCCATACTCCCCCATTTAACTCTTCTTGGGAAGAGGAGGGAGGGGCCTGCTCGGCGGGGGGCCGGGGCAAGGAGGAAGCTGAGAAGGTCGCTGGGCGGGCATCTCGTAGACGGCGGAAACGGCCATTGTGATTGTTTGTTTAGAGTGTTGGTTGATTGAGAGTAGTCGAGGATATCTGTTCCTCGAGCTGTGGTCTTGGTGGAGGTTGGTTGGTATGGTGTGTGTAAGTCTTAAAGAGATGAGTGTCTGTTTGTTGTGGTGTAAGTGGAGAGAGTAGTTGAGTAGAGCTGGTTGACTTGATCGTCTGAAAGTTGGAGGATCCTTGAAGGATATATATACTTCACAATGTCTGAATGCTGAGAAAGAGGAATGAACAAGGTCAGCAGGTGGGAGATGATCGTTCCTTATGTATGGAAGACGAGATTACTGGGGGTGGGGTGAAGAGTATAATGAAGAAAAAAGAGGTGCCTGCCAAAGCCCAGCACGAAAGCAAGTGCCTGGCCAAGGCTCGTACGAGACAATTGAGTTACAGGGAAAGGGGGTGTAGTGCCAAGCCATGTCCCCAGGTCAGGTACCTCTCGGAAATCAGTACATTGGGACTTTGTACTTTGTCGCCCGGCACAAAATGGGGGTGTGGAATTAGGGTGGGGCGTGTGGGTCTTCCTCCGCCCCGAGGCCACATGGGGGGTGTCGATTAAAAGGTGCTGAAAGGATTTGAAGGAAACAGAGGACAGTACGAAGTACTTCGTACACTTGATTTAATTGATTCATTCCATTCATGTTGACTATTGACTTGACTTCATCAATTAAGAACAGGTTGAATTGAGGTTGAGGACAAGCCCCCCTAAAGGACTGAAACGCACCGTGGTCAGTCAATCACATTGTACAGCACAGCACAGCACAGCACAGCACTTACACTGCACTTCTTGAAGCCTTATTCTTCTTGGCGAGGCCAACCAAGGACACAGCAATGCAGCGAAGGGATTTTAGGAGATATTCTGCCCAGTTTCTCAAGCAATTTTCCAGGTTATTGTCCTGAATCCGACACACTACGCACAGGACCCACGTTCTCACAACAAGCGCCCAGCAAAAAATCTGGTCTATCCAAATTGTTGTCATTGATCCTGTTCCTCGTATGTGGGTCCGACACTCACTCAGTCGCTGAGATCAATCAAATTGATCAACATTCCCTCTCTAATAACAGTTAGTATACGTGGATATCCGTCACGTCACCGGCACGGACGGCCAAATTTTAAGCTACGGCATTTGCTCCAAGACGCACACATTCCTTGATGTCTGGGACACGGGTTCTCTATCACATCGACTGATACTGAGACGCGAGTTGGTACTCCGGAATTTAGATGATATTATCTTATTCAGCTTTGTAAAACTCCGTACCTCGTAAGGATCAATAATATTAATTTTGATGCCTTGACTATCTGCTCACCCATGCGCCAACCTTCCCTAAAATGCACATGGCTCAAAACGCACATGGCGTTAATTAGGGGAGGAGAAAAAAAATTCTGGACCCCTAAAATTATTCAATGCTCATCTGTACGACGATGGTCGATGCCAGTCTCAGGAGGGTGGGACTCTGTTCGTTAGGTCTGCCCTGGCACACTAATGTACTCTGTGCAGTGTCTAATTTTAATAAAAAAAAAAATTCTGTTTGATTTGTTTGTCCTGCCTCATCAAGACCAATGCCGGGATCGCACACGTAATATGGTTACATCTCCCCAGAGGGACTAGTCCATGCCCTCCTGCATCGAACATTCGTCGAAGGTCTGCCGCTGGAAATTACACTCCAACAGTCCATTCCTTGTGGAGGTGAGGTCTCGGCGTATATCATCAGGCCATCACTTTAAACGACGGCCGACTTTGGACTTCGCTTCGAACGAAGTACAAAGTAGAGTTGTTGAGGTTCGTGATGAGAATATGCCCTGCTCCCTGTTCATGCACCAAATTTAGAACATTAGCGTTATATCTTTGCCCACTTCATACGAGGTGATATTGCTTCGTCCAAGGCCACCAAAACAGTTCAGGATAGGAAGTGTAGCACATGCTTTGCTCTTGGATTCCCTGGACAGTCGCACCTGGGCAATCGAGCACAGGCACAGTAAAGTCTGCGGATCGTAACAAGTCGGAGATATTCTGCAGAGAGACAGTGGGTTCACAACAGAAATAGGGGTCCAACGAGAAACAGACCACTAGCTACTGCCGACATATTTTGAGAAGAACAGATCCTGATCTGGTCTGTGTCCTCAACATCCAGTGTCGCAGCTGCCCGTGCGATGAGCATGAGACAACGAGAGTCGCTCCAGAGTTACAACTAGAGTTACAGCCTGCATTGCTGCTGCCTTGATCGCCAACGCATGTCCGCCTTTCTTGGTGGCATCAGACAGTAATTAAACCGAGCAACGTCGGCGTAAAATAGTCCCTCACCGAACGGATACGAAGTGTTCTTCAGCCTCTCGTGACTCCACACATAGATCTTAGGCTACTCCTCCGCCTCCAGGGCGTCCGGGCCGGTAAGACGAAGTGGTTTACATACATGTTATTAGATGTCGTGTACATTACTTTTTTGGAAACTCGCAGGAGGCGTCCTTCTGCACGCTCCCGTCGTTGTGCTCCCATTGCTCGTCACCGAGTCATTGGGCTTCGGGCCAAGGGCGGCGGGCTAACACACTACGATGTAAGCAAAGAGCCAGCGATGAGGACGCCATGGTTGAAACGCCCGTCAGACGCCGCTCCGGGGCCGTTCTAAAGGGATTCATCAAATGTAAAGCGTTCCGTTCGCCGAAGTCCTATCGCACGCCCTACAAACTGGACGATGTTCGAACTTAGCCTGGGCTGATGATGGAGACAACGCTAGGCAAGCCACAAGATGAACGGCCAAATCCGAACGCGGGGTATTACACCGGACATTCGGCTGTGTCATTCAGCTCATGCAAAAGGGACGAAAGGTAAGTCAGCTTTACGAGCGACGGGAGGTTTTCTCAAATTGGAATAATCGAGGGGCGTAAACCGGGCTATTTTCTCTATAATTGGCGATTTGTGGCGCTTGGGTTTTTGGCGTCGTTCTGAAATCGCCAGATTTTCCCCCTTCGATCCTGGCCCTAGCCGTCGAGAGTTTGCGATACCTTCGGGGACACGTGGAAGCAAAGTTCATGATGCCGTTTTCAGACATGTTAAGCAGACCAGACAATATCCAGCCTCCAGGTCAGTCTGAGGCTGGTGGGTTTCGATCTGTTTCCGTGGCAGCCAAGGCGTCCCTTGTTATCCGGAAATCACCGGTCCGGGGATCGTATCCAGAGGCATGGTCAGTCAGGGAATATCCAGGATAACAACACCCACAGCAGGAGTTTGAGGCAACGTCCGGAAACAACGTTGAAGGACTCTTGATTACGAAGCAGTGCTTCGCCCCGTTATTGTCCCATCTCCAGCCAGCCCATCTGAAGAAAAAAAACTGGTGGGTTGGGAAGGTTACAATTTCCGGAGGCTTGGGTAGCCTAGCATTGACCGAGCTGTGCTGTCAAACCTCCCTGCAAGCTGATCCTCCTGCATGCAGCCTTATGGTAATCAAGTATTGATAATTGATGGATGTAAACATACTCATACGATACACTCCAGCCCAGGGTCTGCACCTGAAGCCCTCATGCCACTGATCTTCCCTTCGTACCTTGTTCCGATATGAACACTTCAGGGCTATGGTCACCGCCCTATGGATACAAAGTGCCACGGACCACGCATTGAGGGTTGGGATATTGATTAGGGTTTCATTTGGGCCGAACCAGGGTGTTGCTGGTCGCTGCAGAGTTCAATGCCAGGCTATCTCAAATGTTTGCCTAGTTAATCTCCTCGGGCTTGATAATTTGGCCTCCGCAGACCTATCGTGTGTTTGGATTTACACCAGGACCCGCCGGATGCGAACGAGTTCCTGCGACCTGCGACCTGCGACCATCGTCGCCCGTCGATGTGATGCACCCACTCATTCTGCACACTCCCATGGCACACACGACCAGGCTACATGGAAATTCCAAGTAAACTTTTGTAGTATGACTCACAAGTTTAATGGCACTGATGAGCTGGCAAACCAGGCCCGCAGGAAATGGAATTTTCAGACTCTTTCTTTATTGCACTGTAGCCTGACGATAATTTCCCTTGAAGATTGTTGTTGAAGTATCATGGCTGCCTGGACCACCCCTTTATTCTCGCTTTTCGTATGTTTGCAGCAAAACGCACTGATTCTTGCGGCAGCAACAGAAATGAATCAGCTCTTGCACCGAGCGAGGAAAAGTCGTCTCACTCGAGGCCCATGGACTTCGAGACGGAACGCGTTCCTGAAATTAGGGCAAAGCACGAAGTACGAAGTAATTACATCAATTCGATACTCGCACCAGCCCTCTTGCTAAGTATTTCGTGGGGTCCAAGGGACCTGTGCTGTGACAGGACACGAAGCGTTTTAGCCGGGTGTCCTACTTCGTACTCAGTCTTCTTAACCCATTCTGTCCAGTTTGATTAGGCCCATTTGAGGGCTAGTGTGTTTGATGAGGCCTGGATCTACATGTGGTCTGTCCACTGGTCCCTGCTGAGATATTCCGTGAAAAGGAGGTTGGCCAACCTGAATGGATTTCCGGGAACTGGATTTTACAATAGTCGGTTGCAGGACCGGGTGACAAAGAGAGAGGCTTCAACAATCCGACAATCACAAAGCCAGCCTTGGAAGATATCGCCGTTCTGAATCCTCGAGCTGCCATAGACAGATTAAGGGCAAAATGCCCCAAAATATTCATCACTAGCCTCACACTATAATAGTTAGTAGAATGCTCCGAATATCACCTACACTAACAAAACACTTTCTAGATCATTGGGGATAACCAGGTGTCATCTCCAGGTCCCCCACATCCTTCTCCAGACAGTTGGAGTGGGCAGTGGGCCTAGCCCTGATTCCGAGACAATGTTAAGACGGGTGCATCGTGTCCTTTGTCACTCTCCGATGCGAGTACATCCGACTGCTGAACCAAGTTGCAGATCGTCGGGCTCGTGTGCTGAACTTGGTTCACTAGTGATGCTCCTTTCTCATACGGGGGTTTACGAACCACGACAATTTGCCGGAGTGATGCACTTCGCTCAGGCATATTACCACTGATTTTTTAAGGCTGGCTGTCCTTTTCCCAACCAACTGGTCGGGTTGACCAAAGCGCACCAAGGGGGTCTCTATTTCCTGGGAAGAGCCATCAAAGTCCGAAAGGGATATATTTCACCAGGGTCGCATTGCAGCTCAACCATTCGATATACCCAGAAGAAGGCTTTCTTGACACTTCGTGCTTGCTGCAGCCGCTCCTCAGCTCGCCACGAGAAGCTGTGTCTGGTGTCTGGACCGGCAGTTGTTAGTTCACGGCTTCATGTTCGGCGTCTTTTTCTTCTCCAGTTCTTGACATGAGAAAAAATTTTGCTTTTCCTGTTCCCACACAACGCCCGAGGACCACGGTCTTGGATGTATGCAGCTAGGCTCCGATGCCTCTAGCATGGTATTTTGGTGATTGGGACGGCGGGTTCGTCGGCATGCAGGCACCTTTGGTCCAACTTTTTTGCCTCAGCCACTCGTTGGGCAGTCCTGAGAAGAAATATTCTTGTTCCTTTTTGCTTCGATTGCTTCGTTCTCCGTTGGGGTGGGTCCTGATTGGTCCCCCCCCCTTGTCATTTTCCATCAATTTTTCTCGCCTTGCGCACACCCCCTTCTGCTGCCTCTGCGCTTCTTGGTTCCCCCCACCCCTGCAGAAATGACGCTGATCTTGCAGGGGTATTGACCAGATCCCTGACGGCGCAGCTCATCAATCCCTTTTGAGCATCAGAAGTGGTCATCTGATCGATGACAACAGCACCAAGCCTTTTCTTTCTCTTTGTTTTTCGGTGTTCCATCGTGATAAAACTTTTTTCTCCTCAGCGTTTGTTGGTACAGTTGCGGTGAGAATACCCTATCTCGACTGGCCTTGGCGTATGTTTGATATTGGTGCGTCCGGAGAGATTAAAAGTGTTTTGCATATGCGCTTCGCGTCGTCGCAAACTCTCACTGCTCTTTGTTGCTGTCTTTGTTTGTTGCGAATGCTTTTAGTCATCATTGCTTCGTAATCCCGATCTCCCCAAATCGATACCAATGACGTCTCTTGATATTGTACTTCGGAGTGTGTTAATCTGAAATTAGCCAAGGAAGTGCCAAGAAAAACTTCGGTTGGAATCTCCAAGGCCTTCTGTTTACTTCGTGCTTCACAGTTTGATTCCACGGCGGATTGTCCGGTGGAAATAGGTAACATCAAAAGGGAAGCATCAAAAAGCGGTCTAAGTGGGCCGCTTACTAGCACTAGTCGGTCTTTTCTTCTATCAAATTTTTTTTTCCGCGATCTTGCTCTTAGTGTGACTATGGACATTTCCCGAAAGTTGACGATTCCGAGGTAGTGTCCGAGGGCCGAAGAGAGGGTGTTAGTGTATCGTGTGTATCATCAAACAAACGAGCTTCAGATCCGGCGGTGTGTAATAGTGTAAACTACACTTGAGTGAGCTCCTCTCCCGGCGCCACCACTATTATTTTTTTTTCTCCCTTTGTTTGTTGGCGTGATCACCCCCGATATTCTAGAAGCCCTATTGAGAGACACTTGGAGAGACACTTGTCCGACCTTAATTTCCCGGTCTTTGTTGGCGCAAATAATAGCACCTGCAGGATGTGTTCTAACTTCTAGTCCATTCTTTCTTCTTCTCGTCTTCTTCGCCCGTTCCGTGTTTACGAAGTACGAAGTACTGCGGCGAGAATATCGCTCCAAGATTGTAATACTATCTTCATCCAGGTTTGAGATTCTCGTCAACCCGGCAATCGATCCCGAAAAGACACCACGTCTGTTTCTTCGTATTAGTCTCCCTGCCAAATCCTCACAGGGGCGTGCAGTGATCCTATGATTTCATAGTTCCCCAGTCCCTTCCTCCCCGCAGCGACAAGGGAAAGCGTTCACCTGACTCAGTTAAAACCGAAAAGCGGACAGCTTCATTTCATGTTTCACGGGCTGCGGGCGACGGCCAATAAAGACATCTGAGGATACCTGAAACAGAAGGAGCCCTTTCCCCCTTCTTCTTCACGTCCCTCCGTCCGTTCGCGTTGACGAGTAATGGACACACTCGTCATCGATACCACGATCGTCCTATCACCGAATCCTATCCGCTGATTTTGCGTCTGGGAACGAGACACGACAGGGGGAAAGGTGATGATCACTAACAGTGGAAGTGATCACGAGGCCGTACAAGTAGATTTTACCGAGGTTCGAGTCATTTGCCAGTACGATGGAGTAAGTTACGAAGTAGGATTAATACCTCGTAACGCGACCCAATACTTTTTTTCCTCTTTTTTTCCTCTTCTATTTTTCTTTTTAGTACTTCGTAGTGGGCGTAGCTCCACTGATCCCGCTTCACGTAGTATTCCTGCTAGCCTAGTGGGCGATAGCCCAGACAATAGAGGGCGTTGGCGCGATAAGGGGAAAAATGTCAAATAAAGTACGGGTGTGGACGCCACGTTGCTCATCACCACGTGGGAAGAAGGAGTGGGTGCCCAGGGCGAGTCCACTCCTCTATATCATTATCACCAACTTTGCTAGCCCGCCACAGCAATAATACTAGTGGTGCGGGAAGAAGGCGACCACCGAATATCCGATGAGTCCCACCGTTGTGTCCGATTCCTCGTATGGAGTACTTCATACTAGAATGCCGTTTTATTGACGTGATATTGTCGACGCTCGAGCACTGGTATCACAAATGCTAACTAACCTCGTCAGATTTTTCGTGCTCCTTTTCGGGACATCAAATCTGACAGTGTCGATCCCTTTACCCGTTATCTTACGTTGCCCATATTTTTATCTTCACCCAGCATCCTGTCACTTTTCACCTGCTGAGTCTCAGCCCGCCGTTGAGATGCCGCGCAATGAGCAGGCTTAGGTGGGGGCTCCAAAGCCTGATATCTTGTGTCTTGCATTGCGGAAGAGAGAATTACCGAACTGGCAAGAGTCGCAATCATCATTTTCCACTTATTTTTGCTTCGCCTCCCGCGCTACTTTTAGAACCAGCCATCAGTTAGGCGCCCAAGGCATTTCATACAACTTCTACTATTACTTGTAGTGTAAGACGGGAGTAGTCCTTCCGTTAGGCAGGAGGGCCCCTCTCTGGTATGATATGATTTGGGGGCCAGTTTTGTTCCTGCTCCGTCGTCGAGATATGGCTCAGGCAAGGGCGTGCAGATTTCGAGGATATGGCGCGACGAGGCAGCATGTGAACCGCGCCGAATAGAAGTACCGTCGGGCGAAGATACCTCCAGGATGGAGACACACGATGTAGACACCTATACATAGGCACATAATGAAGGCTGAGCGCCCAAAAATAGAGGCGTTCGAAAAAGAAAATCCGAGGAGCGGTGCGTATTCTGACGCGCCGGCTAAAGTTCAAGTTTCTATGTCTGATTCTCGATTGCATTCGGCCTGACCAGTATTAGGGGGTAGAAAACAAAGATGGGATGGAAACACCTGTTCAGCCCGGCACAGCCCAGTGTTTTCATTTACCTGTAGCAAGGCCCGTGGACGTTTCGTTTCGATTGATGCCCGAAAAACATGCCACCGCCATTCCGCGTCTATGATTAGAAGGCGTTGGAAATATCACTGCGCCCCGCAAGATGAGGGTCGGCATATAGGCATCTACGTCAGACTCGAGATGTAAGATGAGGATAATGCGAGAGGCAGAAGCCACTGATGCTGCAACACGCCCTATGCTGTGCTTCCGCGGGTCTCAGACTCTCCACCCACACCCCCATGTATCTTAATCTCGCATCAATACTTCGTACTTCAAACATTACATTGCAGCATCACCCGGTTCATATTCCAACGACGCAACGACAACAAGGAATGAACAACGACAGCAAGCACATACAGTCGTAAGGCGTCCAGTCGTGATCGAAATAGTTGCTCTGCATCTGTACTCCTCCTCATGACTCATGCTTGGCGCATTTTTGCCAACTCGCAACGTTTCAGCAATTACTTCATACGAACTGTGTTCAAATTGATGTGTATGTGAGGACAAAAGGGCCAGTGGAAGGGTGGAGATAGTTGATTAGCAGGTGGCCATAACAACAAACCTCATGGCTCAGGCTCGAGTACTCATTTGAAGTAGGGTCAGGACAACAAACAACTTGAACTTATCGATAATGACTGACTGACTTCCAAGTTGAAGTTGCGTCGTCTCCCGCTCTCCCTATTCCCCAATACCCAATCTTACAACCCATGCCCCGTGCCCCGTGCCCCCGTTCCCGATACCCGATTCCCGTCCTTGACCGCGGAGTGTAACCGTATGCAATATGGCGTCAGGTCATGTGTGCGGTCATTATGCAAGCCTCTACCATTTCAGATTAGCAAGATTCCCCAAGCTGTATCATCCATGCGGAGAAGCCTAAAAATATAGTAAATAGGAAATTGGGAGTAGGAAACCGTGAAGCTGCCGCAATTTCCACCATTGTGCTATTGCTTTCCTAGCCTAATGTGCATTCAAGTGGCCCCGGGCTGGCCACGTCTCGAACCTGCAATGCTCGGAAGATGGCTTAGATTGATGACATTTTCGGTCATCCTTACTTCATAATATCTACGCAAGCAGGACCTGTAATACCGGTTTTTGAGGCCCCGGGCTTATCATGATCACCTTAGCGACGCAAACGAACGCAAGCCCATCCACCCCTCTCTCTGCATACCCATGCCAGTCTTTCTTTTTTGAGGAAATAAGGGAAAATGCTTGCCAGGATGTAATCATCGAACCCCTCCCCAGCCAGCCTACGAAGTACCAAGCCACCCTGAGCCTTCTTTCGATGCACGAGAGCGGAACTGCGCATCTTCAGCCCGCTGCTTTGCTGCGCAAGAAGGGCTCCTTTTTCCATTCTCGGATCGGCAAGGGAAAAGAACCTGCCTCCTCTACCATGATGCCATCATGACATCGTTATGGGGTGCCATGCAATATCGTGTCAGCTCATTTCGCCCTTTCCAGCCTACTCCGCGAAGCAGGTTCCGTTCCCGAAGAGCGGCCCCTCCCTCTTCCACTGATGTGACTAGCCGCGGGCGCGTAGTTGAACTCGATGTAGTTCGTAAGATGAACCGAGCGCCCTCATGGAGGATATCACCAACAAGGCGGACGTCTCTAGGGTCCAAAAATTTCCAAGTTTCAAAGCCCGCCCCCGTCCGCCCCTCCCCATTCTTGCTTTTGATGCCCCTGGATTAGTGCTCCTGGTGATCTCCGGCCCGATCATTGGTTTTATATACTCAATATGTATTTTGGATGCAGGGAGGTGACGACGTGAGGGTGAGGATGGCGCTGGCCTCTTCGCCCGGTTTTCTCCCCCATCCAATTGTATTGGACATGCCCCTCCTTCAACCCTTCCTACTGCCCCTCTTCTTTCTCCATGTTATGCCCGTCATTGAGACCACCACCTATGTCGGAACAACCAGTATGCGTTTTGTATTGTCTTGCCGACACCCCCTATGATGTTATTAGTGTGAATGTTCACTTTTACAAACGGTACTTTCAAAAAATGTATCGTTTCCCTTCAATATACACTCCGAGTGTCTCGGGGGCGGTCTGTAACCTTAGGATCTCGTCAATACCCCTCTCCCGTTCCCCCCTCCACTAAGAGACACCGCCTTCTTCTACGGTGGGGGGCGGGGCTTACACACCGAGAAACACCTTTAACCTGCAAGCTAGCTGTACTTCGTACATAATGTGTAGTACAGCATTGCGAATCCGAAGGCGCTCCATCTCGGCTGAGAGGAAATGGGTTCGCGGGATCTCTGATAGATAGCTTCCCGCAATTTGTAACTATACTGCTCCTACTTAGGCCCAGTATACATGTAAGTTCAGCTGACCACAGTTCTTGGCTACCTATCTTATCGCTCATTCTAGGGATGGATTGCGATATAGCCATGTTCCTATTATGCTCCCTCAGTGACCTTCCCCAAGGAGATGTTGAGGGCATCCAGCATGGCGGGAATCATGAACATTCTTCCTCATTTTGCTCATTCCTTCTCGGGCGGATGATCTGACCGACTGACGAGACTCTCTCTACTTCCCAACCTTCACAACCCCCGTCACCATTGGGTACTCACGTTTTACTATCTACTGCCAGCTACCTTGCCATGGTAGGACACTGTCCTCGGAGAGAATTCGGAACAGGGTCTGACTTTGGGTTGGAAAACTGGCCCCGTGACGTTGAACATTAGGCACATTGTTGTCCTGCCTAGTTTACTACGAAAAGGGACTTAGCGGCCGAAAACCCCACGAAATAACCTCTCATCAGGACTAAAGACATTCCTGTTTTCGGACTCCCGAGTTGGCTCTTTTATAACAAGGAATGGGTGCCGGTTTTGCGCGGTGGGGGTTCTCGGAAGGAGGGGTCAAGTTGGTCCTCGGTTCCCCGTGAACGAGTATTTAGTGCGCCGGGTGACGCCCGCTGGAACTTGGCTTCTAGAAATGTGGGTGTGAGCGCATTAACATCGCTTGTTATAGTATAATACAAGTATCCAGTATAGAAAAGTGTTAGTCGGGAAATCGGCGTTCGTCGGTGTGTTGCTTGATCAGCTTGGTTTCTCTCTGTGTCCCTGTTGATGACGTGCCGTGTTTCCAACGTTCCAAATCACTTGGCTTGGGACTTGGAAATCCCAAGCCGTAGAGAGGGTGTGGAGCCCAAAGTTAGGTTGACGCTACTGGAAGCGAGGGAAAGGAAATGCAGCATCTCAAGTTGGTTGTAATGGTTCGGATTCCCCACGTGCTCATCGATCAGGTATAGTATTAACCATTAACCCGCTTCAAGTTTACGACTGCATCCACGGACGTTGTCCTGTCTTATCTATTCCGCTGGGATATTATAAATATGAAGTCTTTCGGGCCGGGTAACTCGGATTTAATGCTACCCAAAGTTGGGGATTGTCATTAATCGAGAGTGTTTCTATTTCTATATGATTGTCCTTTCAACACTAGGCCAGTTTTGTCGCCTTCCGCCTCTCCAGCGCAGCGGGCCGGGCGTCGGTGATCTTCCGGGACATTGGTTATACTGGTATCAAGATATATAGGGAATTTTGCGACGGCTTATTAACTTAGGATACCATTAGAACCTCGAAAAGCATCAATGACTATTCCATTGCATGGCCGTTCTTCCCCTCCGCTAGGTGATGGTTGGTCAAATGTTGTCCTTGGACACTACGTGCTGGAACGCCGAGGATATTTACAACAACAATCAATGATTCTGGCAACTGTCGTTTGAATTCTTAGCTGACGGGAAGCTATATGACACCGAGATATTTGGTAAAGACAGTGTTGCAAGCAGAGACAAACAATCCCACCACAATAGTGAAGGGTTCGGCCAAAGATCTAAACCGTCCTAATCGACGAAAGAAGAGGGTTTACCGGTACTACCTTGTTGGGGAAGTATCGGAAGCCCAGCGAAGTAAGAAAACAAAGTGGTCCGTCACCGCCGTGGCAATGGGCTAAATGCCAGCCCAGCCAAGCCAATAACTACAACTAATGACTAGACTTGCTGCTCCGGGTCTTTAACGCCAGGATTTCCTTGGGCCGTGTTGCCGGGAGCAGCGCCATCATCCTCGAGACCGTTCTTTTGAATGTGCCCCATGCATTTCCCATTGCCGCATGAGGGACGGAGCATAAAGTAGTTCTTGTTATTTGTATCAGGAACCACTTTGTCGCAAGTCCATCCGCAATTTGTGTACTTTTTGTCAGTCTCATACAGGCAGCGGAAGAGTTGGACAGCCGAGAGCACGTGGAACGGAGCCCACCGGCTAGGCCGGACACCATTGGCTTCCGGCACGGAATCCCCATTCCTACCAGCGTTGGTCGATATATCCCCGTCTTTTCCAGGCGTCGATTCTTTTGTTTTCGCCGTTTCCGTATTGGAACTACTGCCGCCATGACGCCCATGATGGAACCGAACCAGCATCGAGGCCACTGAGTTTGCCAGAATCAGTGCGAGTAGGATTACCGCGAGAGTAACGATCCCCGTCAGAGAAAAGGTTTGTATGTTCGGACTCGACACGACAAAGTTCCCGGCTCCATCCTTCGGCTCTCCGTTCGCCCCCACCATGACGTTTTCGTAGTTCTCTGGCTGGCCGAACATGGTGGCATCGGTGAAGATGCTCCTCGTCGCCACGAAGCTAGCCAAGATCAGACGCTCCATGTCGTCGTGCATGCTAGATACCCCTGCGTTGATGACGCCGTTGGGGCTTGTAGTCCGGGACCTGAGCGCCGAGTCTCCACTGGCGTTACCAAGCCTGACAATCATCGGGCCACCGCCCAAGGTCGCCTGGAGCACCTGGAGCAAAACCTCTGGAACTTTGATACCGGGTATTGATTTCAGATCGAACACGGAGTTGGCCGTGTGCTCTCCGTAGCTCCACTTGGCTTGCTCCCAGCATGAGAGGGCCGGCCTTCGCCGCTTCATCCAAAATTGGGCATCGTACGGGGCCTGGGGCGCGTTCGAAGGCCTAGGCTCGGTTGCATACCAAGGGTCGCCTCCTGCCGTGATACTCGATCGATGGGCGGAGTGAATAAGAACGGCAAAAGACACATTAGAATTCGAAGTTATTTGCTCGCTCGCGTCCGTATGCGGGAAGAAACTCGCCGTCGGGGCATGCATAATATCGTTGTCGTTGACGAGAACAAACTCGTGATCCCGCCTGGTATCGTTCCAAAAATTGTACTCGTCATACTCCCCCCCGTCGTTTTCGATGAACCACCCATACTCGGTTATACAGAACCCCTCCACCTCTAGTTTGAGGTCGGTTCCTCCCTGGAGGCCAAAGTCGATTCCCGAGAGGGAATATCCATACTTCAAACTGATGATCCGCTCGCCGTCGGCCCTGGGTGCGTAGCTCTGATCTAGATCAACGGAGACCCTTGAGCGCAAGGTAACTTTGGCTGCTTCCACACTGCCCAGAGCGCGCATGACGGAAGGAGCCCTCAATCCGAAATCTTGAAGTTGCTGCGCAGGATCCCGGGCCGGAATTCCTGGATAAAACAGGGCGCTTGGCCTCACAGGGGCGACGTTGCCGATCTCCACCAAGGATGGAGCGACTATACCCATGGCTATGCTTGCACCAAACACGGCTAGAGCTAGGAGGCAGAAGGCGAGGCCGTACCAGAAGTCGGCCCAGTGAGGGCCGGCTTTTGAGCATTGCCATGCATAGCTTAGCATCGCTGTAAAGGCGAACCAAGAGTCGTTGGAGTTCCACAACGTGACGAGCGCTGCGTATCGTCGGAGCGAGCCGTTGCCGCGGAAGAACATGGCCACGAAGACGACGAGATTCCAAAGACAGAGGAACGAGACGGTGACGATGACCGAGAGAGCTGCCGCCACGAGTGCGGCGTTGTTTCCGGTGAAGGATACGGCCCATCTGTCTCCTCGGTCGCTCGGCATGGAGAAAGGGGTAACCAAGAGATAGGCAAAGTCGGGGGGAGGAGTGTAGACGTCCGCCATGCTGTTAGTCGACGCAGACAATATACCCAGTAGAATATAGTTGATGGTTATGGGAGATGCCCGAGAAATTGGGCGTCTATTGGTAGTTTTCAGTCAGGAACTCTCTGTTTCCTTGTTTGAGTGTCTAAGGCTTTTGTTGTCTTCAAATGGAGGTGTCTTCGGCAAGGTGAATTTGTCACAAAGAGAGAAGACTCGGGTATAAGAAAGAACAGTAGGAGAGGGGGGATTCTGTGTCCTTGGCGTGCTTCCTCTCCGAGTTCATCTCAAGAAGGCCGGGCTGTGGACTTCAGTGCCAGTTCGACGACATACACATATGGGTAAGGGGGTTGGGACAACCCAACTTGACAGCCAACGGCTGGGTGAAGATGGCGGCTCCAAGTAGGGCGAATATTTCGTATCCATCACACTTTGTCCCGACCTGTCAGGCTCTCAACAACTGGCCGCGGAAAAGCCAGGTCACCGTTTAGATGTAAATGCATAACCAGGTGCCTGTCACTCTTGGAGGGTGTGTCCGGAGACGGATGCTATTTGCTAGAACTTTAAGATGAAGGCATTTCAAAGAGATATATTGTTAATGCTAGAGGCAGGCTGGGAGGTGGCGTCCTGTAGATTTACTTCCTCCTACAGCTGGACCGAGATCTTCGGTTTTCCAACGTTATCAATGGAGGGATTGGATCGAATACGAAGCACTTCTGGGCAACACCGGGATGTTTCTTGTCAGTTCGGTTGTGGATCCGTATCAAGTCACGCAAGAGGATGGCTCGGCCCTCCTCACTTATTGGTTCGGTCGACCAACCCGGAGCCAGTATCACCGCTCCTGCCTGTCTACCGTTGTATTCACTTACATGGAGTTTTGAGGTTGGTGGGTGGGCACTCTCATGTCCACTTCCTACACGGATAAGACAGGGAAATGATCCCCTCGAGGGGTGAAGCAGTGAGACGCACGCTTTGCAGAAAGGAGGAGGCCATACCCTGCAGGCAGAACGCCATAGGCAAGGGTGCATTCCTGCACCAAACCCGGTCCTGAATAATATCAGTGGGCGGAAGCTCCAAGGTGATAGCCCATGGTGGTAATTTAATACTTCGCCAGAGATGTAACCCTCCGGCAGCCTCGCCATTCATTAGATGGTTTTCTTTGGCAATGGCGAGCATCAGGAGGATGATGGTTTGCTGAGCTGCCCGACTTAATCCCTTCGTAATCACCGGCATGGAAGTGTAAGGTGAGCAGTGAGCCAAGGGCTATAAATTCATCTGCACTCACTCGCTCTCCCTCTCTCGCTCACTCTTTTCCCATCCAACCTTGTCCTTTTACCATATTTCTATGCTTCTAGACCTCAAGGAAGCGCTTATCACCTATTCCCTCTTACATACCAACCTTTAGGCCAGACATCATGCGTTGGCAACATCTCATCAGCCTTCAGGCTCTCTGTGCCCCAGCTCTCGCACAGTCTCTTAAGGAGGCTCTCGAGACTAACGGGTTCACGCTCTGGGCCCAACGGATCTCAGCCGACCCTCTCCTCCTCAACGCGGGACCTGGCACCATCATCTACGCCCCAACAAACCAGGCTCTGGAATCCAGCAGCAACGCCAACTCTCCCATCACCCGCCGAGCCACCGAGGCAGATAAACGAGCGGCGGAAAATGCCGTCCACGCCGTGGACTCAACCGCTCCGCGTCCGCCGAAGCCCCAGAAGCCGTCCCAGAACAGCACGGCTACTCGAAGACAACTAGGGAATGCCGCCGGATCTGCCCAGGTGACATTGCTGGACAATCCCGAGTTTGTGAACCTTGGTCCCGGGCAGAACCAAGTCATCGTCGAGAAGAACGTGGCTTCTTGGTCTCTGCCTCTTGTATTCTCTGGCCTTGGACGAGCCGTGAAGGTTACGGGGGATGATATCCCCTATGAGAACGGCGTCATCCGGCCCATTGATGGGTTAGTTTCCGCCCCCTTATTCCCAACGCAAAGCTCAATGAACGCACTGTACTAAATGCCTGAAGAATTGTTACTCTGCCGGAAAACGTCTCTACTACCCTCCCATACCTCGGAGTCAACACATTCCAGGATCTAGTCACGCAGTCGGGTATCCTAAATGAGCTGGATACCAGAGCTAGTATCACCCTTCTGGTGCCCGACGACAACGCCTTCAAGAACATTGCTAAGCGGACCAACACGGGCTTCGAGGAACTAATCAAGCAGCACATTCTCGTCGACTTCCCCGCATACACGCCGCTGCTTGAGAATGGAGATGTCTATCCCACCCTTGCCGGGGGCAATGTGACCGTCTTGATCCGGGACGGCGTGGTCTACCTTAACGGCGCACAGATCCTGGTCGGCGACGCCATTGTTACGAACGGTGTCGTTCACGTCATTGACAAGGTTCGTCTTTCTCACCCTTCCTACCGTTTCTGGAAGACCCATGCTAACGAGAAGCTCCCGTAATAGGTCCTAGGCGGATCGCCAGCTGTTGTGCCGCCCACAGTGACCGCAGCTGCATCGGCGGCGATGGGGCCCATGTTTTGGGAAGTATTGGTATGCGGCTTTGGTGTGGTAGCAGCTACTCGATTCTTCAACCTCGTGTAACCGGATAGGATCCTACTAATCCCAAAACGTCGGGGCTTGGTGCTAAGGAGGACTTCCGGTAGGCTAAGCTAAGGGGGAAAGAAAGAAAGGGGAACCGGTGGAGTGGATGGGTGTGTGTTAGGAAAGAGCGTGGGCTTCTCGGGTTAATAGGGTTAGGTTTACTTCGCACCGGATTTCACTAATTTGCTGCCTTCTGATTAGCTCCAGAAAGTCAGATAATTTTAATCACTTTTATTTCCTTCGGACGACTTCTCTCGATTGGCCGAACTCTTGACACCAGTTGCTAGGTGCATATTCTCCGCGATCCGGCTGTGGGGGCGGTAGCACCGTGGCATCCCCGGAGTTGGTAGTGTTTAGCGCAAATTTACGAGACGCAAGTTGGGGGCTGCAGCAAGTAGTGTAAAACGGCGAGGAGCGACAAGGTGCTTGGGAGGCGTATGCATTAAGTGTCCCAACGGCCAGGCAAGGCTGTCTTCATCGTTTCCGCTCGGGTTGATGGAGGTTCCCTGTAGTTCTCCTCGGCACATGCGTTGGGTCTTCATTGCAACGGTGACAGCCCGCTTCTTACTGCAGTCCAGCTAGCCCGGCCGTTGAACCCTTGTTTCTCAATCATGGCTGGTGATTCGACAGCCCGCTCACCCCTGTCCGACACCAAAGGGTAGATGGGTTGCGCGTTATGACCCGTGCGGCTCCTTGAGATGATGGGGGAACAGGGAGCCATGCGTAGTCTACTATTACCGCCTTGTTGGAGCAATGACCGAACCACTCCAACTCTCCGTTTAGTCGAGATAGGAAATGTAGGCATCAGCGGTCGGAGAAAGTGCCGTCGCCATGGAGGGTGTCCTGCACTGGGGCCGCTTGGACTCCATATTGTTGAGGGGAAGCAGTTCATTCTCTTTCCAAGACCACCAGTGGTCAAGACTTCTCGGCCAAGAGAGGTTGGAAATAGTCAACCCCGCTCGGGTAATGCACTGATTGGTGAAGGTGCTTGAAATGCACCTCCCTCCATTGCTATGCACTGCTTATTGTTGACCGTTTGTGGCGTTCCTGCAGCTCCCAGCTCTCCTCGTTCCGCCCCGGCCGTTAGATGTCGAGTTTGGCAACCCATGCAACGGTCACCAATGAAAATGAAGAACAATGCCGCGGAATGGGTACCTGTTGTCTACACGACAAGGGGTAGAAAGCAGACACGTCAGGGGGGCTGAGTTGAAAACCGTTGACGGAGGATTTGTGATATAACCGAGAAGTGACAGCCTTGTCGTCTGTTTCGGGAGCTCTGCTGCCCAACTTAACCTAACTCGGCCCAAACCCAAGGAATTTGATGTATTCTTTCGTCAAGCTGGGCCTGTAATCCTAGGATTTTCCTCATCTTATCCAATCTTCGCGTTATAAAGGCCTCTTGGCGAAACTATTCTGCCTCCTCCGGCCCGATTCGAGGTCTCCTCTACTCGACTCGCGATTCATTCGCCAGATATAATCGTAATGACCCTCGTCTCGCAGTGTCCAAGTATATAACGAAGTGGGGAGAGTACCCCGTAACAACCCTGGCCACGCTTCCGGAGGCGGTCAATCATCCTTCGGTCTCAGGGCGAATCATGAGTCCAAATGAGTAGACTCGTCACTTAGCAGATATTCGTCATTTAGCAGATAAAAATTCGTCACCTGGCTGTACCTTCTCTAGCTCTTCAACAGCCTCAATTACATAGGATTCGCTTCAGGACTGGTTTCGGGAAACTGGATCAGTCGGCTGTGGGGTCGTCGGATGCGTATCCTCTATCCTTGTGACGTCCCAACGTAGGGCTCGGATTTGTTTAGTCGTGTCATTATGCACGTATATGCCGGAATGGAACTTGTGCTTGTTTTGGCTTTTTAGTCGGGGCTTGTTCATGTTTGTTTTCGGGTGTTTGTGGTTGGAACCTATCAGTCTGGCTTATTGGTATGTGTTTGAAGAACGCATATCGCCGGATCGGTTCCCGAAGGCTTTTAACGACGGAGCCATGCATTAGCCGATGCCGTGTTGGTGTTGTGGAGGTAATTGGGACGAGCCTGACGAAGACAATCAACCAGCCTAGTCCCCTCAGAATGTCACTCATCTGCTAATGAACAAGCTAAATCTCATCCTGGCGTATCCCACTCGGTCCTTTCTTCATCGTACTCTCTATCCCTGGCTGGCGGAATATGGCTTCTGTGAGAGTCTCCGAGATAGCTCCTGAGGCAGGACCTGCCGGAGGACGCTATGAAGCTAAGCTCCTGAGACTTCTCTAGTAGGAGACTTCACTGATGAGGAGATCGAGGCCCGGTTTAAAGGGGCACAGAGCACAATTAGTAACTATCTGGCGCGGTCGTTTTGAAGAGCACTTCCAAGGAGGTAATAAGAGCCTATGGATTATCACTTTGACGGCTATAAGCAGAAAATGCTAACTTATGTGTGGTTTTCAGTGAATCTTAAAACGTACCTTCATTCTTATCGGCGTCAACGTCTTCTCGCACTTGACGAGTTTGAACTTCAGTTCTGTCCATGGAGCCATTTTTATCAAGTCGCTTAACACAATCATCCCGTCTGCTATGAGCGCAATCAAGGCAACTATCAATGTTGTAATGGTCCTGGTCACGCGATTTCTTACAGATAGGGACCGGCTGAGCATCAGTATGGGGGAAAAAAATTCCGGAACAGGATAATGCTTCTTGATCCTCCTCCAGAGGCGTTTGCTAGCTACAAACTTCTTCTCCCAGACTTCTCATGATCTGTGAAGATGCCATTCAATGCGCAGCCCCTTCACCGTGGGCAACTCATCTCTCTATGTCACGAAGGCGCATCTTTTTCTCGCTTGGACCGAATATGGGGAAACTCTGCGTTTGATGACATCATCGTTGGCGGGTACTTTCCAGGTCCAGTATTCTCAAATCAGGCAGGGACGCTAAAGGTTTGAATTAAATGGAAAGCAACGTGTTTTTCGAGTTTCTGTAGTAGTTTAGAATCTCTTTGTTTCCCCGTTATTGAGGTTATTCATCCGGACCAAACGGCTGTTAGTGGATGTAGTTGGTGGGGTGTTTCCCAAGAACATCAATCAAGGTTGGTTGGCCTCTTTTTTTCGCCACCCCCTGGACGACAGATCAAGCCCCGATTTGGCACGTTCACGTTGCCGGTCGGCCGGTCATAGTGAACTGATTGATGTGATGGCTCGTTTGGCAGGGTGGGTGGAGACCGTTGCCTGCGCTGTAGATCTCGAAACACACCAATACTTGTTTCAGTGCGGCGCCCGGGTCGCCTTTGTGGACGATAGAGGTCGCTGGGTTGAATTCGCCACCACCCAGGGATCCGTCCCTGATTTCGCCGATGCCTTCTTTTTGATGGAGGGCCACTGTGGCGAGAGGTTCAATGGTGAGCGGCGGCCAAAACATTCTCGCTTGTAAGCGAGGGAATGTAGATATCTCGGGCAGATACTTATGGACGTGGTAGCGTTTGTCGTACTCGCGTTGATAAGACATGTCAGCGGCGCATGGTCTAAATGTGCGGGCGGGATCGTCGGAACTTCCTGATCGTTTCGTGATACGATAGATCGGATGTTCTCATCCATCAAAATGGGAATGGAGGGTAGGAATGATTTCGCAAGTAGGGGCACGCCATCCTAAACCATGTGGATCCGAGACACTGCTGGAAGGGTCAAAGAGTTGGCAGGGCTGATTCTGGACTCATGTTTCCAGCTTCCTTGCATGTTAACGACCCGTCTCTACTTCGTCTTCCATCCCCACCGGCACCTGCGTCGAGCTGATCCAGTTCTCCATCATGGCTTGGCCTGTGGGGTGGTTGCTGCTCGGCGTCGCGGAGCCGGTGCCCCCGGTTCTGGATATTCCCACGCCGGTGTCCCGCTTCTTGACGACGAGGCAAAGTACCATGCCGTAGATGGCGAAGCCTTCGTACGAGATGTCCACGGCCATCTTTTTCTTGTCGTCTGGCTCTTCATCATCCCCGAGAAGTGTGTTTTGCCTGGCGCGCTTCGTGGGAGGCGCGGACTCCGAGTCCGAGTCTAATATCTCCTGGACTTCGGCGTCATCTCCGGCTTCAGAAGGCTCAAAGTCGGAGCCGAACTCTTCCGTCCCGTCTCGATGTCTTTTCCTCCGAAGTGCACCGCTAGACTCATTTTCTTGAATAGATGGGACGCTTTCGAGACGGACTTCGTCATCCTCTTCTCGTAGAAGTGCGGGGATGTCCGCCGCGTTGTCGACGTCTATGGGCTCCTCCCGTGTCTCACCCATGAGCTTGCTGGAATTTGACTGCAGTCTCTTCGGAACTTTGTCCCTAAAGTGTTTATGTTTCATCAAGATAGAATGCCTCGTAGCGGTCTCGGTCAAGAACATGGCCACCTCGAAATCATCTTTTCACAGTCAGCCTTCCAGAGCTATCGTCGCACGCACGGGTCATGTGGTATGTGCGAACCTGCAGTGATAATATCCTTGACAGCCTTCTTCTTGGTGCCCCTCTTCATAACGCGCTCCCTCTCCTCCCTCAGCTTAGGAAGCACGAGAGGTCGGATGCATTCGATGATGCGGGGAAGTACGGGATCGCGGGGATTGAGCAGCCAGCTCTGAGCTAGTGCAGGGTTGTCGAGGTAAATGCGACATTCGAGCACTGAGTATTTCGTGATTCGTAAGTACCTGCGGATGGGCGGCATATTGGACGATGGGTTTGATCGGGGTGCTACAATGTAAAGGCGAATTGCAGGCGGGGCCGTGTGCCGTGAGTGGTGGTAGAAGACAGACAAAGTTACCCACCAGTGTTTGCGCATAATATCGATGACGGCGTGCAGCCTTGCAGCGCTGGCGGCATCAGCCTTAATTAGTGGCTTCCGACGCGCTGTAATTGGCTCCTCCAAAGTGCCAAAAAACGCGCCGGCAACAGCCTCGCACCCAAAAATTTCCCGCTCACCTCACCCGATCGCAATCCACCTCCTCAGGCCCTTCAAGGATCGCCGAATACGATGAAACCCCGGTAACATGTCAAAATCATGGTCATCAACGCTTAGGCTTCCTAAATCTGCGTTTCCGTACGTGTTGTTTCCCTTAGCACCCTTTCCACACTTATTCCCGGTCTGGTAGCTAAGAATGTAAGCCTCGTGCTCTAGTCCGCGACCACTCCCGGCCCTCCGAGACCAATACCTTCGAAGATGCACCGACGACTTTTATAAGTGGCAGGCGGCGAATCGCCCTGAGGGGAAGCCCTTTGTTCTTCACGATGGGCCACCGTACGCCAATGGTGACCTCCACGTCGGTCACGCGCTCAACAAGATCCTCAAGGATATGATTTTGCGGGTCAAGGTGCAGCAAGGTGCGGGATGCATGCCATCTTTCCGCCTCAGGGGGGCCAGTTGACTTATTTTATGTTGTTTCCTCAGGTCATAGAGTTACGTATAGACCGGGATGGGACTGCCATGGCCTCCCAATTGAGCTCAAGGCCCTCGGCGCAGCCGGCGCAAAGAATCTTACCGCCAGCGAAATCCGCACAACAGCCCGAAAGCTTGCCTCCGATACGATCTTGAAGCAAATGGCTGGATTTAAATCGTTCGCTGTCATGAGCGATTGGGACGCGCGTTGGGCGACGATGGACCCCGAGTTCGAGATCCAGCAGCTCCGGCTATTCCAGCGCCTAGTCCGCCAGGGCCTGATATACCGGAGACATAAGCCCGTCTACTGGTCGCCTTCGTCCGGAACAGCCTTGGCAGAGGCAGAACTTGAATATAAGGACGATCACATTTCTACGTCGGCATTTGTCAAATTCCCGATTGTGGGAGACTGGGCTTCTGTGCTGGAATTGGATAATTTTATTGGGCAGCTCTATGCTGTGGTTTGGACGACTACCCCTTGGACGTTGCCTGCGAATAGGGCGATTGCTGTCCATGACGATTTGGAATACTCGATTGTAAAGCATGGTTCCGATGCGCTCATCATTGCGAGCAGCCGTTTGGAAGTTGTTGAGTCATGGTCTTCTGAGCCTGTGGATGTCTTGGTCCCCTCTATCAAAGGATCCGTCCTCAAGCGCCTCCAGTACTCCAATCGTCTCCGTGGTAGCGGAGCGAAGACGTCCCCTGTCATTCATGCTGATCTGGTTTCTGCTACTTCGGGTACTGGCATGGTTCATCTCGCGCCTGCGCACGGCTTTGAGGACTACGAGGCCTGCCTTGCTCTTGGACTTGACGTTTCTGCCCCGATAACCGATGAAGGATACTTCACTGCGGATGCCTACCCCGATGACCCAGCGCGACTTACATCGGCGCCATCAATCCTAGACGGCGGCAGCAAGGCAGTGCTAGACATTCTCGGTGACGACGTGATCCATGTTCATCGCTACGAGCACAAGTACCCATATGACTGGAGAACAAAGAAGCCTGTTGTTATCCGCGCGACGGCGCAATGGTTTGCTGATGTCGAAAGCATTAAAGGAGAGGCCCTTTCTGCACTTGAACCAGTCAAATTCATCCCCGCGACCGGTAGGACCCGTCTTGAGAGCTTTGTCCAGGGCCGAAGTGAATGGTGTATCTCGAGGCAGAGGGCCTGGGGTGTTCCGATCCCTGTACTCTATGATCGCGACGATAACGCTGTCTACACTGATAAGGTCATCGAGCATATTATCTCTACTATCAAGACAAGAGGTATCGACGCTTGGTTCTCGGACAGGCCTGACGAGCCTGCTTGGATAGCCCCCGGACTATCTGGAGAGTTCCGTCGTGGAATGGATACCATGGATGTCTGGTTTGACAGTGGTAGCAGCTGGAGTCAGACAAAGGGACAAGCTGACGTTTACCTCGAAGGCTCTGACCAACACCGAGGCTGGTTCCAGTCCAGCCTTTTGACCTGGATTGCTGCCTCCAGAGACAAGGATGCTGCCAATGCAGTCCTAAGCGAGCAGCGGACCGCGCCCTTCAAGACCCTGATTACACACGGCTTCACCCTTGACACCGAAGGCAAGAAGATGTCAAAGTCGCTTGGCAACATCATCTCCCCAACTCAGGTTATGGACGGGACACTCCTCCCGCCTATTAAGACGAAGGGCAAGGCCGCCAAGGGCCTCCCGCCCACCTACAATGCCCTTGGTGCCGATATGCTCCGGCTGTGGACAGCGAGTTCTGAGTATACCCGGGACGTTGCCATCGGAGAGTCCGTTCTGAAGAATATCCAGTCTGCGCTTATCAAGTATCGAACTATTTTGAAGATGCTTTTGGGATCGATGCACGAATCCGCACGAACAAGCCCGCTTACAGCGGTCGATCACATTGCACTGATCCATCTAAAGGACACGATGCAAGAAGTATCGGCGGCATACGACAACCACGAGTTTTACAAGGCGTTCTCGGCCCTGAACAACTGGGTCAGCACTGAGCTGTCTGCTTTCTATCTCGAGGCCCTCAAGGATAGGCTGTATTGCGGTGACGGAGGTGGTGTCCTAGAGCCGCTATTCTTCGGCTTTTCTCGGATGCTTTCACCCATGACGCCGATGCTTGTTGAAGAAGCGTGGGACAACCGGCCAGAGTGGATGAAGGCTGACGCGTAAGTACCATATCTAACTTTTTTTGGAATTCTAGGAGAAACTTGTATGCGCTAATCAACTTCTTAGGTCCCTCGTTCACCCTCTCCAACAACTCTACGATGCGCCTCTCTATCCCGCTTCTAGGTTCAGCATGAATGAAGAGGAGCTCAGGAAAGAGATTCCCGTCATATTGGCTACCCATGCTGCTGTAAAGGCGGCGCTTGAAGCAGCTCGGCTCGCCAAGGCACTCGGCTCTTCGTTGCAAAGTTCGGTCGTCATCTCCGTCCCCGAGGGAGATGTAGCTGCCGCTCTGAAGAAGTATTCCGCCGAGCTTGACGGCATGTTTGTCGTCTCGTCAGTAGCCATTAACGTTGAGGTTCCCGAGTCTGCGTGGGCGTACGAGGAGATCTTTGAAGTCAACGGTGTTCAGGGCAAGGTCCACATCCTACCGCCTAAGCAGCACAAGTGTGGGAGGTGCTGGCGATATCTGGCCGAGAAAGAGGATAGCCTCTGCAGGAGGTGCGAGGATGTAGTCCATTCAGTGTAAAAATAATGTACATTTATAGAATCTAGACACAGATAGACTTTTGTATCATTAAATGAGGTCCTCACTCGAAGCCCAATTGCCCCGCAAGGCTCATCCCGCGTGTAATTATCGGGAGTTCGGTTATTCGATTATCGGTGTTGTTTAGTAATCGGTTAAGTTCCACTAATGAATCTTGATTCCCGCATGTGACGACGACGACAACCTGCATATGGCCTCCGATTCTCAAAATCGACGACGCTGCCAAACCACTTCGCACTTTCCCAACAAGATCTAGCATACTCGAATACGCCGACCACTGCTGACTACGATTTCAACTTCCAAAAGGAGAATTTCGCTCGTTACCATGTTTTAGGCCCCGCCCGTATCTTCACAAGAGAATAGGGGTCGTGGCATAGTCGGTTTTCGAGAGCACGCCACACCACCGGAATGCAAAGAGGGGCCCGCGATGCCATGCATGTGAAAATAACTTTCCAGTTTCCGTTGCGATGACGGGTAATAATGATAGGTTATCTGCGAGCATGCAAGCGGAGCGGCAGGGCCGTGTGTCGATAGTCGGTGAGGGGAAGCTTTGGACCAACGAGCCGAATACTGCGCGAGATACGATGAACGAGACAAGTGAGGCGGCGGCGGCGGCGGGATCCCCCTCGTCGTCAAAAACGGGGGGAAGCTCGAAGGGTGAAGGAGGACCCGTCACGACTCCCACATCGAGGTTATTGCGAGCCAGCCAGCGGGCTCAGAAACCACGCAGGAGTGGGGGATTTTTATTGCAGGATACAGTCATTGCCGAAGAACCAGGCCGAACCGAGGAGAGTCCACCGCAGAAAAAAAAGCATTCCAGGAGGTTTTTGCAGAGCATACGACCGAAGAGTTCGAAGGCACACGAGAAAAGCAACCCTGCGATCAGCCGCGAGGTCCCTGCAACAGTTGCTGAGCAGGATACAACTCAGATTCATCCATCTCCTCCCCCGAAAACCGATCTAAAGATCAAGAAGACAAGAGAGTCCTCGCAGGATCGACCGACCTCTGCGGAGCAGCCGAAACTTGAGGGGTCTTCCCTGGATGTCGAGTCGGCGCAGATTGTGGATATGGCGCTGCGAGTCAGCCAGTCGAGGAGGCTGGCTACGCAGCGACCGCCGTCCCAACAAGTCCCGCCTCGCCTTAGCCCGATTCCCGATACTACGGCGGTGAGCAGTTTACGGCAGCACTTACTCCAGCAAAGAAAGATATCTAGGAACGGGTCCCCTCGACCGGAACGCGCAACGTCACGGAACGCGCCAGGGCTGCGACACGCTCTCGAATCCTTCGATGTTACAGCTCCCGACGGAGGGCTGCGCTACCATGTTTCGCGGTCAACTCTTGCTCGGGTACAGAAAGCTAAAGATTATATTGAACTCATGGCCCAGTATCGTCGGTTGATAGACAACATGCCCCCTCTCAGAGCCACTGGCGGGACCCATCCACCTCCGACGCCGGCATCAATGCGATCTTCCCCCCGAACCTCGACAACATACAATAACCTCGGCCGCCAGTATAACCCCCTTCAATACATTCGAAACCGCAAAGTGAGAGCACGAGAGCGGCAGGTAATCGATGGAGATGCACAGGGATTCAACGATGTGGTACAAGTCACAGCTTGGATTGACGAGATTGAACACATATCGACGAGTGGTGAACAGCCCTCGGAAGCTGAGACCACACCGCCTCTTCCATTGTACCTAGGAGCCGAGCTGCAGGGAGCCGATACATCGGCCGCGTTATCAACTTCGAGCACCTCCGCGAAGCCCAACCGGCCGCGGGTGGACTGGTTCGTTGAACCTGCAGACATGATTGCAGATACTTATTGGCTCGAACAGGGCAGCAATAAACTTCTAATTGAAGACCGGCATTGGAGTCGGTTGTATCCTCGAGGCTCGGAGCTGGAGGTGTCTCTTCGGAACAGCCTTCAGCACGGCGGGGAGCCCTCAAGCGCCGGCATATCTCGGCCCGCAACCGGAGAACGCGTCGAAGACTCAGGGCTGGCTATCCAGCCTGAAGCAAAGGCTCTAAAGACGGAGGTGGTCGAACCCTTTTCCGGCAGCCCGCGCGAACGATCTCGCCTTCATCCCAGGGGGCAGCACCATCACCGCCATAACAGCTCGCTGCATCTCAACCACGACTTCCTTCGGCCTCAACGAGGATCGACATCGGATCTGTCCGACAGCGATCATGATTTCAAGGACAACAGCAGGTTTAGGAGTGGGACTATCACGACAACGTCAAAGGATATCCTGGCGAAACAGATGATGGAAATGATTGCGAAGGAGGAAAGAGAGGGTGATGTGAGGCCCACCACGCGACCGGAACCTTTGAAATCCCCGCCGCCAGTTTCTTTCCGTACACCGGAGAAGGCGAAGGACTTATCGTCGAAGCCGCCCAGTCGTCTCCACAGCCGTCAAAATTCGTTCAACAACGCCAGCGATTGGGAGGAGAATGCCGGGATGCGAATCCAGGAACTATCTTCGTCACTACGCCATCGCCGGCCACAACACGCTAAGTTATATATTCCAATCGATAGTGCTCGGGAGTCACTTGAAGCCGTGCGAACGGCTCCCAACTCCCCCGAGCCCGGACCTTCTAGGGATAGCCATCTCCAGATATCCCCCTTGCCTAGTCGCGGAGGTTCGCCGACGCGCAATCCCTTTGCCAAAGTAAAGCAGATCTTCAGAGACCAGGGCAGGGATAGGTACACCGTCAATATCGACGACAAGATCCGCGAAATGGACGTCGAGACTGACCTTTCTAGGTGGACGCCGCCAGATCCCTTCATGAGCCAAGCCGAGGCAAGCAGGTCGTCGGTTGAGGGAAGGCTGTCTAGCAGTTCCAATCGCCCTCAGATTGGAAGGCCACCGCAGGATCTCGGCAAGGGCCATCGTCGTTTGTCCAGCATCAAGATAAAGGCGGATGACTCTGGCGGGATCCGAGGACTGCTCAAGGCGCCTAGTGCACGCATTGACACGGTCCTCCGCAACTCGGTGTCGAAACTGGGAGATATAATATGGCGGAAGGAAACAGACCAGTCGGACATGATTTTATCCGAAGGAAGCATCTCGTCTGATTCGGAGGGCGAAGGTAGAGGCCGAGGAAGGCGGCGACCTCGTCGTAGCAGGGATGACTCTACGGCGAACAGGTCCAAGTCCTATCTTAGCCAGATGCCGGAATTCCACCACACCGGACGGCCGCAAACCTCCGCTCAGGCAAGCGGTCATGACACGCTGAGTGACACCAAAGATTCGCGCCGGCAAAGTATCCAGTCTCCGGGTGGGTTCAGTGACACCAAGGCTCCGCAAGCCAGCAGCCAAACTGTAAACAAACTCTCACTTGACGAGTGTACGAATTCGTTTATCGAGACCATCGCGAAGGACAAGGCAGCAAGAACTCATGATAAGCGACTGACGGCGATGCTGTCCGTCCCGCCTTCTTTCAACAGCTCGAGGCACTACTCCTCCATGTCTCGGCACTCCGACCATCGCTGGTCCACGACGACGAGAAGTCGCTCGCCGGAGCAGCACGCGCCCCTTTCTAGACGCGAGATTGCCCGGCTCCGCGCTCTGCTCCTGAGCTCCGGCGTCATGGCCATGGAGATTGCCCGTCGCGCGAACCACGCTCGTCATCTTCCCATAGAAGAGCCACGGCGCAAACCTGGCGCCGCCACCGGACGAGAGGGAGAAGAAGACTCGGACGGAGATGCCAGCGACACGTCGTGCGGCATAAACTGGCGCGAAATCGCAGACCTCAGCGCAGACAAGGCCGCGTTATGCGCACAGACCATATCCCCCGCGGACACGTTGCCCTTCGTCGGCGGCATCCTCCGCGACTCTGTCAAGACCTCGACGGATAGATGGCAGGTCTCGGCCGACAAGTTCGCCAACGAGACGAGTCCCGGCCTGTACGCCGACCTCGAAGCCCTCCGCATAAGACTCGGCGTGGACCTCTCGTCGATGGCGCGCGTGGCCTGCGACGACGCGGACGAGACGAACCGCAAGGTCGCGCAGACGCAGAGGCTGCAGGTCAAGTCCGTGGTGGACGTCATTGAGAAGATGCTGCGCAGGAGACGGCGGCGGTTCAGATGGGTTAGGAGGGGGCTGTGGCTGGGCGTCGAGTGGGTGCTTGTGGGGTTTATGTGGTATGTGTGGTTTGTGGTCATGATGCTCAGGGGTATCTTAGGCATTGGGACAGGAGCTGTCAAGGCTGTTAGATGGCTCTTATGGATGTAGAAGTAGGGCTTGATTTTTTTGACATCCATCCACCCCTCATTCATATTTCCTTTTTTCATTTCCCTTTTCTCTCCGTTTTTAGTAGCCTATATTACCCCTTCTTTTGCTTTGTCTTTCTCGTGGAGTGTGGAGTGTGTTTTTAATTATACCAATGGAAACAATGCATCAGAGGAGTTGATGTGAAGCTATTCGAGTTTTCTTTTTTTGGATGAGGACAGAGGAATTCGAACGAAGTGTATTCCGGGTCCATAGTTCGTATATCCTTTTCGTCTTACAAGTCGGCAATACCAAGTTAATCTCTCTTCGTGAAGTATCTTTCTCAGTCTCCTGTGGTGACACTCAAGCCCTTGTCTCTCAGTATCAATGACCAGGTGAAGTTTTGACAGTCAAGAAGGTATCCGTCACCTTCACGAAAATCACTCTAACTCGCCATGAATTTCTGTAAGTTTGGGAGTATGTACACTTGCTTCAATATTAGACATATAAGATTATAACCACGGAAGATATAAAATATAACTAGAAAAAACCCAACCACACTCTGATCCGCCGTAAACAGATCCTACACTCGGTATTTTCACCACACCATCCAGTCTTTCGCTTAGAGGGTCAACCAAGCAAGAACACCCACAACAGCAAGCATCCACGAACCACCACTCAACCCCACCGCAGAACTCTCCTCCTCCGCAGTAATAGCACTATTCACGCCCCCAACTACATTCGGCACATCCCTAAAACTAGTCCCGTTCCTCTCCCCAACAGTATCCCTCCCAACGAGGAAAGACTCCGGGGGACCGAGGTACGAAGGCCTCAAGCCGCCGAGATCGACGACGATCTTCTGGACGATAATGCTAGGGAGAAGCGACCATATGCGCAAGACATACTCGCCCTCCTTCTCGACCTCGAAGGACGAAGTGGTGATGTTGGAGCGAAGACCCCAGACGGCGTCGGCGACGGAATAGCCCCAGAAGGGAGGCATCTGCGTGCCTTCGGTCTTGCCGACAGGCGTGACGATTTTGGGTTCGGCGGCGTCCTCGGCGCCCTTGGGGTAAAGCGATATGGCGTACTGCAGGGGGTCGAAGTCGCCGAGGTAATTGTGCGACGGGGAGAGGTGCAGCGTGACGTTGGCCGTGGTGTTGGTGTAGAGGTAGAGGTTGTACTCGAGCGCGGGGCCCTCGCCGACCTTGAGCTTTTCGATGCCGAGGGGCACGAGGCCTACGCCTGAGGAGGTGCGGCCGTAGTTCTTGAAGGTATGGTACGTGATGGCCTTGTCGTCCGAGGTGCCGGGGACGATGGATTGGTAGTGCTCGCCCTCGATGGAAACGACACGATCGGATTCAACGAAGCCCTTGAATTCCTTGGGTGGGGGAGATCTCTTGATGACGGGGACCATGACGCGGGGCTGCTGGTAGGCGAACCTGTCGAAATGACGGCAGGGTGTGGTGACGTTGATGTACAACGTCTTCTCAGTAAAGTCCTCGGGGACGCTATCCCAGTCAACGGAGACAAGCACGCGGACATCCTCACCGCCGTCAGAACCGACCTTGCCGCTGTCCTGGGACAGCTTGATCCACGACACTTCAGGGGCGGCGTTCCACTCGCAGGTGTCGGTGCCTCGCCAGAAGACGTCGAAGTAGCGGGACGCGGGGCCGTGGGGTTCCAGGGGCGGAAGGACGAGATCGCTGACGGTGTTGCCGTGCCATTTGTCGTCGCCGGGGACTGTGGCGTTGGAGCCTTCGACGCCGACGCCGACGTGGCCGGCGAGGGAGTTGACGGTGTTTTGGACAAAGGAGAGGGCGGGGAGGGTGTTTCGCATGGGCTGTTGCCAGTAGCCGTCGTAGTTGATGTGGGTTTCTATGGAATCCAAAGTTTAGTTCCAACGTCTGAAAAGAATATCCATAGTAGAAAAGAAAAGGAGAAGGGGGAAGCTTACGGTCGAGCATGTGTGCCCACTTGCCATCGAGGAGCTTATCCCACTCCTGAGTAAGGTTACCATCGGCATACAAGAGATCAATGCTATACTGCAGCAAGCCGTTGGCAGAGTTCCTCTTCTGCCCAGCATACAGATTGTTACGAGCGGCAGCAACATTGATCTGATGGACAATCTCACCACCACGAATAGGGTGAAGGACAACCTGGAAATAAGCAGGCTGGAATTCCTTGTCGAGCTTGTCGTAGATCGACTGCGCATCCCGACGCAGCTCTGCCCACTGGGCGAGAACGGACTCGGCCTCGTAGTAGTTGATAACACTGTATACGTGTGGCTCGAGGAGCTCAAACTTGCGGCGAGCGGCGTAGAGGCCATATCGGTTCACGACGTGGGCAATGTCCTTGGCGAACTCGGATCCGAACTCGCGCTCAGCCCAGGCCTCAAGCCACTCGGACGCGCTGTCAACGTTCCAGCGGTCGGTGTCATAGGCGAGGTCGAGGAAGTGGGTGATGGGGACCTCGAGGGGCTTGAGGTCGCCGACATTCACGATCCAGATGCGGTCGGCGCCGCGGGATTTGGCGAGGTGCATCTGCTCGGCGGTCTTCTGGAGCTGAATGGTGTTGATCCACTTGTAGTCCCGCGGGTCGCCGACGTAGTCGAAGTGGTAGTAGACGCCGGCGCCACCGGAGCGTTCGGTCTCGTTGGCCAGGGGAAGACGGCGGACATTGCCCCAGTTGTCGTCGGACCAGAGGAGGGTAATGTCCTCGGGGACGTGGAGACCCTTTTCTTGGTAGGTCTGGACTTCCTTGTAGAGACACCAGGTCTGTGGAACGGTGGTAATGTCAACCTCCAATGCATCCTCGATGATGGATCGCTGATTGGCGACAAGCTCTTCGAGCATCTCTAGGAGGGCGCTGAGGCCGAGGCCGCCCTCGATCTCGGTATCACCGGTTCCTCTCATCGCCATGGTGAACAGGCTGTTCTTGGCGTAGGGCTTAGCACGAAGAGCACCAACGCGGAAGTAATCATCGATAGTCTCGTTGTTGAGGTTGTAAGCCCATGGGCCCTCGTAGTAAGTGCGGAACTCGTTCTGGCCACGCATCAAGGGCTCGGTGTGAGACGAGCCGAGGACAACCTCGTAGGCATCGGCGAGCGGCTGGTTCTTGGGGTCGTCGGTGTAGTAGATGGATCCCCAGAGAGTGGGCCAGAAGTAGTTGGCGCGGAGACGGAGGAGCAGCTCGCAGACGAGGCTCCAGAACTCGTGGGTGTAGCCGGCCGCGCCGTTCCAGGCATCGGGGAAGTTGGAGCTGTTATTTGGAAATGTGAGCAATAGAAACGACTTTGTGTGTGAAGTTCGGCCGTTGAGACTTTGTGACTTACGCTACCCAGTTTGTGAGACCTGGCTGTTCATCGTTCAAGAAGAAGCCGCGGTACTTGACCGAAGGTGACTGCTGCACCTTGCCCTTAGAGAGGACGTAGATGTCCTTATGCTTCTTGGTCGGCACATCCGTCCAGAAGTACCAAGGACTCACGCCAATCTGCTCGCTAACATCATAGATACCGAAAATCGTACCACGGGGATCGGCACCAGCAATAACGAGAGCCTTCTCGACGCCCTCGATAGGGTTCTCGACGACGACACTGACAAAAGCCTCCCATTCACCCTTGATCTCGGAGACGTCGATCTTGCCGTCCTCGATAAGGCCGTCGATGAGGGAAGACTTGCCGATAGTTCCCGCGAGAATGACGGTCTTAGGGGGATTGGGGTCGGAGTAGGTGGGGCCGGCGAAGGATTCCTCGTCTAATACCTTGTACTGTTAAAGGGTAAGCGGGACGTGTTAGCTCTGTGCTTCCCTTCTCGCGTGTGTTGTTTTGTTCACAAGAACGGAAAGGTCAAGCTTGTTTGACTTTAGCCGAAACGGGGGATTCGGGTGGAGGACAGCGGGTGGGTGACGCTCCATTGACTCGGGACATGCACTCCCACCCTCCCTCTTCTGGGAAGGGAGAGCGGAAATATGTTCCAATGTGTTTTCAAATGTGCTTGTCTGTTGTAAGTGAGGGATCGGGCATGGTTGGGAGGCCATCCCGGGCCAACACCATCAACAGTCGACACCACATTCCCACTCGCACACGCAAGCATATGCACGACAAATTCAATATGAATGCAAGGGGAAGCGGATTGACAGCTAAACTACCCAATCGTCCCAATTGCATCCAAGAAAAGAAAGATACAATAGAAAAGAAGGGTTGCGGGGTGCAGGTGCGAAAACAACAATTGTCAAGAAACCACGATTAGACTTACAACCGTGTTATCCGACACATCAGCCGGCTTAAACTTGTACTCGGCAGGCGACGCGTCCGCCTCTCCATTGCTAAGCGTGTAGTTCGTGCCTGTAACGCGACCAAAGTCGACTGCGAGATCGCCGGCGGCGCGGACAACGCCCCAGTATTCGTCCTTGGACACGCGGATCTGGCCGGCCCCGATGTCGCCGCCGGCGATCTGGAAGGTGTCGTCCGAGCTCTCGAAGGAGATGATTTGCTTCTGGCCAATGGCGGAGACTAGAGGGGCTAGGCCCGCAAAGGCTGCCACCGTGAGGGCTTTGAGGCTCAGGGGAGCCATGGTGTAAGTGGGAGGCGGAAATCGACCACACAAGGGATTACAATTAAGGCGGCGATTAACGGATAGGAGAACCGAGGGGGGATCGTCAGCGAGTTCTCCGTATAAGCTTCACCAGAGCCTATGGGAGAAGCAACCTTGATATCCTTCCTTTCGGCGGATATAGCCTCACATCAACTAGACGGGAGGGCTCAGTTGAAGGGATGGAAGAAGCAAAGAAAAAAGGGTCCCCAGAGGTAAGAGGACCGGGAGGCTTTCCGGTCCTTTTATAGTGATCATAGAGCTTCCGTGGTATGGTTCCATTTCTAGCTACGACAATTTTGTTATATATGCATAGTGGCATCGCAGTGTACTATACCCTGAGAGCTGGATATATTGCCGGTCCTCAACCACGGAGGAAAGCCAAGGTCCTACCGGGAACGCGAGCGGCGCGCAATTAACGGCCAGAGATTCGCGGGGAATGGGCACGAATAGATAGGTGACGGAATGGATCAATGGTTCCGCTCTGGCCGACTGCTACGACGCTGTTGTGCCTATCTGTTTTTTCTTGGAGGGGCATCGTACTTCCCGCTTCCCTGCTTCTGAGCGCGGACTGACGACTGCGACGGTAGATTGGCACTATGCCCGTGGAAAGGATAAACATGTTTGCTCAGGCGTGATGGCGTCGTATTGATGAACCGCCAAGACATGTCCAGGCATTGTTCTACTTGATCGAGGAACCTTCTTTTTCTTAGTCGGGCTTGAAGCGGCTCCCATTGAGGGATTGAAACATTTCCCAGGGCAATTCGGGATGAACGGCCGATTCTAGGGGAATAACATGGGACACAGCCAGCGAGCTAGATACGGAATTAGTTTTCTTAGGGGAGTGCCTTAGACAGTCCGTCGCTTCGTCTCCTCCTCAAGGGACCGGTGGGAGAGCCGAGAGAATGTGGGTAATAACACGACCCATGTTGCCTGTTCCAGCGGGGGTTAAGCCAGGCATGGACATGGAGAAAGGACTGTTTTCCTTTTCCTTTCCGAGTGGACGATTATTTTCCCTTCCCGGACATGCGAGCAGCGGGTAAAATGGTTGGACCGGGGGTCAAAAGACAAGGGTGTTTCCTTCTTCCGAAGCAGAAGTCGTCGGCTCCCTTCCGGGAGCTTGGCGATGGCGCTTCACGGCGGAGGTATTAATGAAGGAAAATTAAATATGGGCTGTTGGCTGGAGGCTTGTTGGAGAAGTGGGCGGGGAGGCCAGGGAAATAAGACGAGGTCAGCGAGGACAAGAGTTGAAGTTGTTGATATCCCGTCTGTTGGTAAGAGGGCAAGAGCAACAAATCCTCCGTACCTTCCTTACTGGTCAAACATTCCCGATTTCCAGTGTTGAACTATCCTCCTTTAAGAGCTCGCACACACATTTGCATCACCTAGAAAATAGAAGTCTAGTGTATCATTATAGTGCCCTAAATTACACGGCACCGCCTGACCGGGACGGCATCAATCTTTAACCTCGAGTGAGGAAAACAATTAGAACACCCTCCTCTATCGACCGTTGACAGACGGGACCCCGAATAGGTACAGAGATGCACTCAGGCGCTACGTGCGGGGTAAATTCAGAACCCTAGGCTCCGGATAAGATTTTAGAGAGAGAAAGACGTGTCGGGGTAATCGGGAGAACCAGGATGGCGTGGGCCAAAGAGCAGCCAAATCTGGGCCCGGGAGTGGTCCTGATTCGTGGGGAATCTCTCGCTAGGGACCAACGCTTTCAAGGATAAGGTATACAGGAAACTGCATGTGGGATCATCGATGCGGTTTATCTGATCAAAATGGCAGGGTCTCGACTACGGGGGAGGAGTGAGAGGTTCGAACTAAAGGTTGGGTTGGATTGACCTTGGGATCGTGGCAAGATTGTCTGGGCCAAGCGGAGCCCTTGCATTTAGCCGCGAACGACGTCGCCGAGTCGAGTCGTCGGCTTCTCTAATTAAGGCACCAGAGACTGGAAATTGATGAAAACTTCGGTGCTGGGATATTGGGATATTACGTCGTGCTTCTGATGGTACGGTATGCTGCAACCCAAACATCTAGATACCTCCGCCTGCCACCTCCACAAAGAAGGGCGGACTCATGCCATAATATATGCTCTCAGTCGAGCCCATTGACGAGAGTGAAGAGAGATAGAGAGCCACATGGCATGGCCCAAGGCGCAATGCAAGTTTCGCCCACGGGCGACGGGAACCCAAAATGGGCTGCTTACCGTTTCACTCACACGACTTCAGCTGTGATATAAGTGTGACTAGTAGCTTGGGCGTAAACGCGCTCACACGTCTCACTTCTTCTCAGCACACATGATTTTGATATTGCAATTGTAGTGTACATGGAACTATTAATAGGTTCCCTCAGCGCCTGTCCCTTCCTATACCCTCCCCCTCCCCCATGCCATAGTCGCTCTGGTACCATCATTTATATCGCAAAAAGCTGTCACCCAGGCTTTTGTAACCCGTGCCTAACCTTCCCATGCTTGTGGATTTCCGGACACCGCCTGAGGTTCGGTCCGGGAGTCCTTTTGCCTTGTCTTGTCCTGGCGTATATGAAAAATGGGAGCAAAATAATAAAGAAACCGCGTCCTGCATTAGGCCAGTGGCAAACTTCATCATCACGCCCCCGGAAATTCCCGTCCCAGATTCATAGCTAGTGGGGTGTTTCGATGCCGTAATACTGGATTATTTTCTTCTTTCTAACCGGATCCTCACCTCCAAACTCACTGAACCAAAGCGTACCTTGGTAGTGCAGCCATCCTCTCCTCCGGGCTGATATCTGCATCCGAGTAAAACATCCGAGATTTCTCCTTCTTCGACTTCTTCTCTGGAACTGCCCCTTCATCCTCGGCCTTCTTACCGGGTTTAACACCAGCCTCGGCCATGCGGATGAGCCGATCAATATCGTCTCCATGTTGCGCAGCTCCAGAGACAAGCTCATCTACCGTAGAGGCAGCGCCGGGGTAGCCTGGAGGTGGTGCCCCGGGGCCGCTCCAGTAACTTCCGGGGTAGGCCGGGCGTTGGGGAAGACCCGGCGGAGCTGGAGACGTTCCGGTCGGCCTAGCTGGAAGCGATGAAGGAGGATAAGCACTATATCCGGGCTGTGGGTAAGCGGCGCCTGGAGCTCCGTACTGTCCCTCCGCGGCATATTGTTGTTGACCTGCAGGATAAGGTTGAGTCTGTAAAAAAAAAGAAAAGGAAAAAGTTAGCTTTGCGGCTCAGGAAGATGACGATGCGAATAACTCACGTATGCACCTGGCGCTGCGCTCGCCGCCCCGTTCGCCGGAGATCCACTCGTCCCAGAGGCCTTCTCCGCAGCCCTCTTCGCCCGCCACTCTGCCAGCCTCCTCTTGAGCTCCTCGGCCGTCTCTATCTTGAGCTTTTTCTGCGATTTGCCCGTCTGCCCCGGCATGGGGTTGCCCGTCGCGATCCGCCGATCCTCTTGCTCCTGGTAGAAAGTCTGAATGATTCTGTTCCGGTGCTGTTCGAGGATATCTTGGGGAATACCCTCCATTCCGAAGATTTCGACATCGAGGCCTTGCCTGTTAGGCAGCGCATTTTCCACTTGCGTTAATGTCTCCTTGTGGACCTGGTTCATGTGGACTGAGAGACCTGGTTGGGAGTCATCCCCTCGTTAGCTTTGTGTTTGGAAGATGGCGGTGCTGCCAAATATACAGAGGCGGAAAAAATAACATGCCTCCTGCTGTGTTAAGGCGGCGACCACATTCCTCGCATTTGAAATGCTTAGCCTTTTGATGTGATATCAAGAGCTTGAGATCTTCAAAGTCACGCTCGCCTATCCAAACGCATTAGCAATCTTTGCATATCCCACTTCTGCAAAAGCATATCTCCAGTGTAGTCCATACAGTAATAACACCATGGTCGGCCCAATACCTCCTCGATATCGGGGTACTTTCTCTTCTTCTTGCCCATCTTGTCGAGGCTGGATGATCGAGTCGCGCTCCCGGGGTGACGGTCGAGATTGTAAGGTGATGTCTTTCGCGGATGAGGAAAAAGAAAGACGGCTAAATTTGTAATCTGCCGAACCGCAGCGGAGTTCAAAAGGGTGATGGATAATGCGTTGAAGGAGATGGCTGGAGGTGCCAATTGAAATCTGTGCTGGCCCCATTACTTCGTGTCGCGATGGCGACTGCCGCAAGTTCAAGCTCGCTCAGCGGTGGTCGGCCGAATGATTTTCCGATATAAGTTTAAGCGAATATTATCCGCCACACCTCCTATCGACGCAATGCTCTTCGTCTCATTTCACATCTTCGCAAGTTTAAGAGACGTCTCTTCTTCAGATCGTACCAGGTAATTAATTCGATTGCGTCACGAATCAAAGGTGTTTATCGGGCGTCATACCGGCGTCCGCGCTGCACCTACGCGTGCACATCTCCGGAATGCAGCTCGCATGCGGGTCGCATGACCCTTCCCAGTTCTATAAAAGGACTGCTGAGTGTATTTTCCATAGAAGCCTCTGCTAATGTGAACAGAGCCCCTAGTGCGAAGGGAGCTTGCACCATTTTCATCTGCGAAGCAAGGTGAGGTCATCTTGCGTGTTGGAGGGGGTGGATATGAAAGCCCCTGCCCCAACTTGTGCGGGAATCTCGACGGTAGAAAGAAAACCATAGGCTACGTTCCTATATCGGAAGACGTCTCTCGACGGGTTTCTCAGCGTATTATCTTGGATAAAGAATGTGTGCTCCTTGGAGGGCCCTACTATCCAATGGGCTCAGATCTGTTGGTATCAGAGCTGGGTGTTTTGCGAATCCTTTTACAAAGATTTGTGTTCGACTCCCAATTTCAAGTGGAAGCCCACGGCTAAGCAGGGTCGGCAGATTCTATCGAATCGCCGGAGAAGTTCATTCAAGCCGCTGATGCGCATCTTTTGTTGGCGGTGGGCGTCCATTCTTGGTTTTGCGAGAAGGCAGCCCATATATTATCGACTTGGATCTAAAGTGCTCCACGACAGGATTTTCCACTTCGCACAGGGTCAGTCGCGAACTGAACCTGGATTCTAGTATAATAATCAAGTCAATGTATAAGTCTTATACTCTCTTCTGCGCCTGAATGTTTTTCGTGCTATGTAGACCTTAAGATAGGAAGGACTTCAAACGTAACGCTATGGCGGACACAATGCACTGTGTCTTAACATCTTTTTTTCCTTCTTTTTTTTATTCCTTTATTTATTAACTTTTTTTTTTTTTTCCTTCTTCACTCTTTCCTTCTTAAAATATACTTTTTATGGCCTTATCCGCTGGTACTGGCGCGCACTAGTAAACTAGGTAGCTGCCCAGAGAGATCATATCACAATTTGTTGGCAAAACCCGAGTAGAGTCAAGGAGTGACGGACACGTCGCTGGATCGCTGCACGGGGTAATGATCTTGATGTTGGAGATCTGGATTTGAATGGCACGCAACAAAGCAGCTCCATCTACCGAGATAGTTTCCAGGAATTCCATAGCAGAATCATTTTGGAATCTTCTAATCCTGCCGCATGACGTTGAACATTCGGGGTCGCCCTCAAAGAACACACGTGGGGTCCGGGCCGGGGACGGAAATAGAGACCAAGACAAGGAAAAGGAACGGGTGACGTCATATTCGGAGCTGCGCCAATAGGCAACACTGGAGCCTCTGCATGCAAAGTTTGAGAAACCCTCCATTCCGGGTAGTCCAAACCATCGATCGCACAGCCAGGCCAGGTCGCCAACAGCTTGCAGGATGTGACTGGGGGCGGGCGGCTGCGGTCGCGTCGATTCCGGGGGGCGACAGAAGGATTTCTGCCTCTACGTCATCGATACCAGGCTCTTTACGGCTGGCTGGCTAAGATCTGGTCATTCAACTGATTGATGTACTCTGAATGCGCAATTCGACACATTTGCCAATTGTTCACCCTTTCTGGCTGCATCAATTGATCTACGGGGAGGATGGAAAAAGCAAGTTGCAACGTCCTGGATCGGATATTGGCCAGTTGCAAGGAACACCTCCAGCCGATAGAGTCTGCCGGGTCGTCATCCATGTATCCCCCGCAACCCCAGGCGGGGGACAAAAACCTGCAGTAAGGGTCTCATTTATTTGGGTATCACAGAGGCCTAGAATTTCAAGTATGCATGTGGTATTGAATCTTGGGGATGTTTGCTGGCATGTATTGGTTTGCAGTATCTCTTGAGGGGTGCAATCAAAATGTGAGAGCTGTGACCCAAGGTACTGAGGTACTTACTCCATGAAAAACAGGGTACATTGGGGAAGGGTCTTGGGCGACGTCATTGATAACAGGGATCCGACAGTGCGAATGCTGTTTTCTTAGGTTCTAGACTCAACGAACTCGCACTTGTATGAAATTCTCCTCTGTATTTCTTGATTCTCGTGCATTTTTCTTCAAGTGATGGATGTAATGCAATCCGTGCCGAGGACAGGCCAGCAGATGGCAGATGATTATCACTACCAGGGAAAATCCATACAAAATATTCGTCAAGGCCTCTTCTTGTTTCTCGTAAACTAGGTAGACTCCAACTTGTTGCCACTTGTGTGGTGAGATGGTCCTCGTGCATTTGCAGTCACAAAGGCCTGGTGATCTCCAGAACTCTTGGCTAAGTCTCACTACTTCGTACTGCCGGTTGGTCCGGGCGAGAACCAACAGAGAGAGGAGAGGCGAGGCCACAGAATAGAACATGAAAAGCAAGTCAGATGAAGTTCTACACAGGGAAGAAAAACATATAAGATGGAAAATAAGATGAATAAGAGAGGAAAGGCTGGAAAAGCGGAACCAGTTCCTTAGCGTTCTTGCGGGCTGAACCCAGATATCAGCAATTGCTTTTTTGTTCGATGTTCTTTTGTTACGTCGTGTCTGATTCGGCTAGTGCAATCGAGGGAGCGAGGCAGGTACCCGTGGACCTGACCTTGCTTGCAATTGTATCCCCAACCTGGTTGGAGCATATGCTCATATTGTTCTATGTCCCATCTTCCCCTCGACTGGGAAATCGACATTCCGCCGCAATAACGTGGTTTAATTGATGATGACCTCAAGTCTTCGTCTAAACCAGATTAGGTCGCTCAAGGCTGCCTACAGCCCGCTTGCGAGCTTGCCTGCCACTATTTAAATGTGTCTCCTGCACAGTGATTAATGCTACCTCTTTTGAGGTAGTGGTGCCCCACAGGTGAGGAGGTGCTTCGCCGCCCATGAAGAAGAAGCGGAATGCTCTTTCCTTGGTTCGGTGTCACAGGCCAGGATACTCTAGAGTCTGGATACTTGGACCTTCCGGTGAAGCCAACCAAAGTCTACAACTTGACGGTCACTCCTTCATCTGAAGTAACTAAGCTGGCAGGGACTGGTACTAGGGCGCTAAGGATCAATTCAATGACGACACTAACCTTGCTTCCTTCCCTACGACGGACAATATGTACAATACGGATGCCCCGATCGATGTCACTTGGTCGCCGAACACTGTGACGTTGGTGGAAGCTACAAGTTGACTCGCTCAGTACAATTGTACTTCGAAGTGGGCGTTGATCCCCTCGCCTTCCGCGCTTGTGATTTCTAAGGCAGTGGTCAAAGGTAGACTTTGTTAGTAGTTCAATTGTTCTCCGTAATCCCGCTCTCTCAAATTTTGTCGGAACGTCAGTCTGATGCGCATGTATTTGATCCCACAGCAACTCTGCGACCTCCACCTTCCCCCAGGCTGTCTTTTGTCTGTCCCTTCCTCCTTGAAACTGCTTCTCCATCCTAAGACTGAAGCCTGAACCGATTCTTTATTCTCATCCCTTTTCGACAATTCTCAATCTGTCATCTCTCCTCTTCAACATCACGATCCGTTCCTAAAGGTTTACACCCCTCTCTCTCTCTCTCTCTGTATTTGATTTTTATCACTAGCGGTTCCCGGTATAGCGAACTTTGATACCTTGGATCAAGCGCAATTACCGACTGGACCGACGAGCATCTACACCAGCGCACTCTACAACCTTCCAAGATCGATTCTTGGTCATCCTTTTCCAACCCTCTTGCATGCGACAGGCAAGGCGACGACACCCTTTTCCTCAGTTCGTATGCTTATTACCCACCCAACACCCAGCCCCTAATTCTGCTTGTTTTTCTTTCCCTTCTCTCCCTCTATTTTTCTCTTCTCCCCTTTCTCCTGTCCCCATTGGCATTCTGTTAGTGTGTATTTCTTTTTCTCGAGGCTTCGAGGCTTTCTTTATACCCAGCCCTTTCCATTCCATTTTCAGACCACTGCCGTCATCGCCCCTAGCGGTTAGATCATTATTGTCACCGTTCCTTTCGTCGGCCTGACGATTACGTCCTACAGGCCCTCACTCGGCCTGCAACTTGATGCACTGGTTCGCCAAAATTAACCTCACCATTAGGCCATTTCCACAACAACCCCGGTTCGGTCATTGTCCTTGAACGTCATCGACTCTAACATCGGCGCTTAATAAGACGCCCCAGCTCCTTCCCCCCGCCCGCATCTTTGGTCCCGCCAAAAATTAAATACGTGGGAGTAAAAGAAGAGGGAAAAGGGCTTAAAACAAGGAAGACTGGAAAACAAGTTTCCAACCTCCTAGTCCGCACAATACAGAAAGGAAGCCCGATCGATTCCTGCTTGATCGGACCTGCTCTTCTCGCCTCCAGGGGAGAGAGAGAGCGCAAGACTATAGAATCTCTTTTTCCTTCCTGCTGTCCACGCGACGACGTAGAGGACGTCGAGATCAAGAGCTCGCCGAGACGAGCCAGCGAGATCCCATGAACGCCATGTCGACGATACAACAACTCAAAAATTTCATCCGTCACGGTATGATTTCTTTTTATCACTTTTCCCCCGGCGGGCTTTTCTCTACTTACTTGAGAGTGTCAGAGTGCGCTTTCGTCGAGGACGCGTCCTCAACGAAGATGTTCTCGTCATCTCTTTGAGACTTGATTGCACAAAACACAGAGGTGTGATTTTCCGCGGAAATACTAACCCATCTAAAATCTGCGCAGGCAAGCAAGCTCGTGTTGCCCCCGATGACGCTTCCAAAAACCCGGAGGCACCCACCACTGGGCAGGCAGCCAAAATTGTCCACCATCACGCTGTCTCAGATCCAGCCATAGTCAACGACAGCCAATACATTAAACAGGCGGCTAAGTCTAAACGGATAGACGAGTCTAAGATCGCCAAGCTGGTAGCCGAGGAAAATGAGAGCAAATCCAAGTTTCCCAAGTATCCCGCGCTTGAGCGATGGCAATTACTCGAGAAAATGGGCGATGGTGCCTTCAGCAATGTCTACCGCGCCAAAGACCGACACGAAATTCATGGCGAGGTGGCTATCAAGGTTGTCAGAAAGTATGAGATGAACAGCTTGCAGGTAAGTTTTCCGCCGGAGGTGCCTACCCTATAGACATCACCGCTCTATACGGAGGGTCTCCCAGGTCTCGTTTCCTCTTGTCCAAGAAAAATAAAATGGAAGAAGACATCTTCGTTTCCTATCGTCCCGCCTCTCATTCCTTTCTATGTCATTTCGGTTTTACCAACCAGAAGGGTTTCTTCAATGGAATAGGGCAACAGGCATCTCCACCCTGACTTCAAGAAGGAGCCCAAAGCTGCAGAGGTGCGGATATATTTCCTTAGCTGTTTTTTTCTACTCGGAATTCCTCTGGCCTCTTCTTTTGCGCCCATCCTGAGACGACCCTCTGCTCTTTTTGTCGAGTGACGGGACCTTTCATCATTTTTGTTTCTTGTTTCTTCTTCTTTTGAAAGGTGGCGCCTCAATGATCATGTCATTAGAGCAACAGCAAAGTTGATGAACTGGAATTCTTACATTGTCGTTTACATAGCGCGCCAACATCTTGAAAGAGGTCCAAATCATGCGGCAGCTGGATCATCCCAACATTGTCAAACTCATCGAGTTTTCCGAGTCGAAGGAATACTATTACATCGTCCTCGAGCTTGCGCCAGGCGGTGAGCTTTTCCACCAGATTGTCCGACTTACCTACTTCAGCGAGGATTTGTCTCGCCATGTCATCACTCAAGTCGCCAAGGCTCTTGAATATCTTCATGAAGAAAAGGGTGTTGTTCACAGGTATGTAATTATGCGCTGCCCTGCTTTCGGGGGACATGGTGCTATTATAGGAGGAGTGTTCCAGCTTCGTGCGCGATGTGTGAATTTCGTGGATCTCACCCGCTACGCTTACTGGCTTCAACTCACCCCAGGGGTCGATCGTCCAGTTGTGTTGCTTACCATGTATAATGTAGGGACATCAAACCAGAGAATATCCTTTTTAGCCCCATTCCGTTTGTACCGGCGAAGCACCCACGCCCAAAACAACCGGGGGACGAGGACAAGGTTGACGAGGGCGAATTCATCAGGGGTGTTGGTGCTGGGGGCATTGGCCGGATCAAGATTGCCGATTTCGGACTCTCCAAAGTTGTGTGGGAAAGCCAGACTATGACCCCTTGCGGTACCGTCGGGTATACAGCTCCCGAAATCGTCAAGGATGAGCGTTACTCAAAGTCGGTTGACATGTGGGCTCTGGGTTGTGTTCTGTACACTCTCCTATGCGGGTTTCCACCGTTCTACGACGAAAGCATCGAAACGCTTACGGAAAAGGTAGCGAAGGGCCAATACACTTTCCTCTCTCCGTGGTGGGACGACATTTCGAAATCTGCCCAGGAACTCATCAGCCATCTCTTGACCGTTGACCCTAACAAGCGCTACACCATCAAGGAGTTCCTCGCCCACCCGTGGATCAGACAGGCAGGGCCTACGCCAAGAGAAGAGAAGAAGAACCTATTACTCGAGACCGTGGCTGCATATGACGTTGGCAAGGTTGTAGACGGCGAAAAGAAATACGACTTTAGGTCACCAGCCGCGGTAAATCTTCGAGAAGTCTTCGATGTCAGCTATGCGGTGCACAGGCAAGAAGAGGAGGCCAAGATGAGGAAAGAGCTTGGCATAAAGGTTGGAGGGCCTGAGCACCTTAGTGAGGTGGCCGAGGCAGATGAGGAGCAAGAGGGGACGGATGCCGTCCAGGGCCAGGCGGGCACAAAATCCCTCGAAACGAGCATGCGCAACACCAATATCCGAGATCAAGACACCCAGCCTGAGAGGGGAAGAGAAAGGACGCAAGCCCCTACCCATCAACAGGAGAGAGGCTACGGCCAACATTCTGCTGCCGTCGCCGCAGCCGCCCGTCAGCAAGTTAGGGAAAGGCAAAAGCAGAAGGGCGCGTTCGAGCTAAGCTTGGATGGCGCAACCCTTTTGGGCCGGAGGGGCATGAAGCCTGCGACGAGGGTTGGCGGAGCATAGTCTTTTCCCTCCCCCCTTGAGTGGTTTGGCTGCCCATCGAGAGGGGGAAGGTTGGACAAATGGCATTATAGAGTATTATCATAAATCACCTACACTTGCAGGTCGAATGCGTGCTGTAGCGCACGAGAGTGTGTACGACACGGCTATTGCGCCCACGTCCTGTACGCTTGGCGCGGGTGCTTTTCCTCATGTTCTTCTCTCCTTTCTTTTCCTTTTTCTTTGATTTTATTTGTTTATGAATTCTGGGGTGGCGTGGTCGTTTCAAGGCATATATAACTCTTTTCTCACCTTTAGTGCGAGGCATCTCGTGGTTTCTCGCGGAGCACATCATTGGCATGGAGTTGTTTTTACAAGGAAACCGGGGAACAGTGCGTTTCATGTTCACTCTCTCTATCATGTTTGTTTACCTGTCGCAATTTGTTTACTCCATCATTGTGCTTATTTCGACTCTTCATTAGTTAGCCATTCTAATTGGGGGTTAATGATGATGCATTTACTCCTATCTTTACAGATGTGCCTGGTGAATTACTACAGTTGATTCCTCCGAGCCAAGATATCGACAATGCGTACCTGGCCCTGGATTATCCTCCATCGTAGTCTGTGTTTGCTGAGCTGCTCTACATCAGGAGTATTTGCTTGGGTGCGCAGGTCTTGGGGAGGATACGGAGTTGAAATAGCTTGATTGCTTCGTTTTTCATACATTAAAAACAGTCAGATATATGTATATATCCCGAGTAGGCAAGAGATCTAGATTGCCCTCCTCAAACATGCTGACATTCTATCAGTCCGTCCAACCGAACTCCTGTTCTCCCTTCACGGCGTTCCCCGTTCTCCTCCCAGTCAAATATACATAAAGAGGGTTCGTTTCTTTTTCTTTTCCTTTTTTTCCCCTTTTACCACTCCGCGATCTCACCCGGCTTAGGCTTCTGCATCCTCACTACCTTGTCGCAGTTAAGGAGACAGAGGGGGTCAAGGGCTTGTTTGATCTGTTTCACGCCAACAGCGAATTAGCTGAGCCATCCAAATGAAAAAGCTGGAGGAGTGTGGTTTTTGTCTTTGGAGGGAGAAGGCTGAAGTGTTTCTCTGGATTTGGGCTTACCTTTCTCATGGCGTCTACGGTGGATTCTCCGAGTTCGTGGGGGAGGTAGTCTCTCTTTACGAGGCCGACGCCGTGCTCACCCTGGGGACGGCGTGTGTTAGCAAACCAGGACCAATATTCAGTGAGAAATAGGGTTGTTTGAGAGGGGGAAAACGAACCGTTACAGTTCCCTCGAGCTCGATTGCTCGTTTGACCATCTTGTGGACGACTTGTTCGGCTTTTGGCCTCTCCTTGTCGCCGTACATTAGAATGACTAGAAAGCCAGTTAGCAACACCTCGAACCGGACACACCCGGGCCACGAATAAGACATACTATGGAAGTTTCCATCCCCAACGTGCCCGACAATGGTACCAAACAGTCCGCTCTTCACCATATCCTGCTTCGTCTCCTCAATAATCTGCGGCAACCGACTCATGGGCACAGCCACATCCCCAGTCCAAACATGATCCCCCTCCTTCCTAACAGCCATAGCGCTCCAAAGCGCCTCCTTCCTCGCACTCCAAAGATCATGCTGCTCCTCCTCGCTCCTCGCAAACTCAAACGTAGCACTGCCCGTGTCTCGCGCCAACTTCTTCACCTGGCCCACCTGCTCCTTGACGCCGTCGGGCGTTCCCGCGAACTTGAAGAAGAGCGTGGGCGCCTCGGACCACCGGCGCTGCGTCATGCCCGCGTCGTTGATGCACTTCATCTGGTTGTCGTCGAGGATCTCGATGGCCGCGATGGGGATGCCCTTGCCTACTACTTGGGCGACGCAGTTGGCCGCGTGGCCGATGGAGGGGAAGGAGGCCACGGCTACGGAGGTGTGTGGGGGTTTGACGGTTACTTTGAGGGTGGCTTCTGTGACGAGGCCTAGGGTTCCCTCGGAGCCGATGAAGAGTTTGGTGAGGTCGTAACCCGCCGAGCTCTTACGCGGTCGCTGGCGCGTCTTGATGATGGTGCCGTCGGCGAGTACCACGGTGAGCGAAAGAACCCACTCGCGCATGGTTCCGTAGCGGTAGGCGTTCGTCCCGCTGCATCCCGTACCGATCATACCGCCGATCATGGCGCCCGGGCCCGGATCGGGCGGGAAGAACAAGTTACTCTCGGCGAGCTGATCGTTGAGGCTCTCCCACCCGACGGCGGGCTGCACGACGACGTCTAGGTCATCCTCATGCAGCGCCACGACCTTGTTCATGCGGGCGAAGTCGACGCACACGCCGCCGCGCGTAGGCGTAAAGTGGCCCTCGAGGCTGGTGCCGCCGCTAAACCCCACGACGGGCAGGCGGCGTTGGTGGCAGATCTTCATAACCTCAGAGACCTCCTCGGTCGAAGAGGGGTAGACCACGAGGAAGGGCTTCTCGTCGGGCTTGGCCGGGTGCGAGGACCATACGGAGGTGGCGTGGTGCTGGAGGTCGTTCTCGGCGGTGCTCACGTGTTCTTTGCCGAGGATGGCGACGAAGTCGGCCCAGGCGGCTTGGAGGTTTTCGACGTTGGCTTGGTGCTTGGG